>QJPP01004190.1:0-64879 GCA_003996215.1 Jaltomata sinuosa
CTGTCTACCTGAGGTTACCGGTATACTGCCCACTTCTAAACTCCTTATATATACTGTTATTGTGAGGATACTAGGTGCGTCATTTCTTACTTTCACCTGTGTCTGTTGTGTATATATCCTACTTTCTAGCTTTATATGCTATATTCTGCTATCTTCCCTCTGGTCTAGTTTCTGTGTACTTCTTCGTTGATTTGGTTACTACTTGCTTCTTCTCTGCCTGTTACTATTTTTTTATCTTACATGTGCCCAGTCGGCCTATGATACCTACTGGGTACCATTTGCTTCACATTTGGTGCTCATACTACACTCTGCATCTTCTGGTGCAGATCCTAGTGTGAGACATTGCTGCTAGCTTGTGGGAGACTCTTTCTAGTAGATTTTGAGCGTCCAGATTGAGAATGAGCTCTAGGAGATCGGATCTTGGCTTTAGTTAATCTTTTGTATATTTTGTACTCTCTTAGCTTTGGAGACATGATACGTATGTATTATTTTGGGTTCTTTTTTTACTCTTTATGTAGACCCGGCTCTTATATACCATGATACCAAGTTTTATGTGTTGGCTTAGCTTCTGTATCTTATATATGTATACTCCTGTTGTTACTTTTCTTCTCGTATAACCCTTTCTTCCATTTATGTTACCTGTTCTTCCGCTTACCTATTAGATAGTGGCCCATTACTAACCATTCCGAGTTATGGGGATTGGTTCACCTACTAGGTGGTTGTAGGTGCTATCATGACCAAGAAATTGGGTCATGATATCTTGGTATCAGAGCCTAGGTTCACTGGTGTCATTTGTATAGGATCCAATGTCTAGTAGAGTCCTGCAGATCGGGGCGGAGACGTCCGTACTCTATCTTTGGGGGGCTATAGTGACATCTTAGGAAATATGACTCTTTCATTGCTTCTGTATCGTGCATAGTATCCTTGATATTTCTTGAAATCTTACTTGTTCTCGTTTATTCTTCCACAGATGGTTCATATGATATTGTCAACATCAGGTGGAGATAAGCCTCCGACTCTAGCTAGGGGTTGGGGAAGTCATAGAGGTAGGGGTCGAGGATGTCCCCGAGCAACGGCACCTGCTGAAGCTGCTAGAGTTGAGATAGATCTTAGGCATATGATAGAGTTCATTACTGAGCAGTAGCATGCAGACCCAGGGACATCTCAGGTACCACCAGCTCCAGTACCAGCTCCAGTATTAGCTCTTGTGTCAGCTTCAGCCCCAGCTCAGTCTTCAAATGTTTGGGGTTTACTATTGCAGTTGTTGGGTATGATTAGAGAGAATCCTTCTGAGGTGGTGCAGATATACGATCAGGGGGCAGCCCTGGGTGTTCTAAGTTTAGGAGCACAGCCTGCTACTACAGCTCCCCGTGCCGAGGTTATTCCAGTCCCATCTGTTGCACAACCTCTTGCTCCTCGCCCAGTTATGATAGAGATGGAGCATAAGGCGTTGGGTAGATTCTTGAGATTGGCTCCTCTGAGGTTTGCTGGTACTCCTGGACAGGAGCCACAAGACTTTTATTACTACCTGTGAGGAGATGTTGCATCATTTAGGGTTTGTTGGAGACTCACAGGGTTGGCTATACTATATATCAGCTGGAGGGCCCAGTGAAGTTATGGTGGAGGGCCCAGGTTACTTGTAGACCATCGTCGTCACCTCCTTTAACTTGGTCTGAATTCTATGAGGCCTTCATGGCCAATTTCTTCCCTCAGAGTGACAGAGAGCGTGGGAGAGAGGAGTTCACTAGACTTACTCAGGATACTATGACTGTCTCGGAGTATGAGACCCATTTCCATTAGCTTTCTCCATTTAGGGCAATGATTATGCCTACTGAGTCTAACAGAGTCCGTGGATTTATTTGGGGGCTACAGAGAGAGTATAGAGAGCCTGCAGAGATATTGGTTGCTAGTGGTCAGTCATTCCAGGCTATTGCAAACTTTTCCCGTACGGTCAACGATTCACGTCATTATGACATCAGGGCCGGAGATAAGAGGCCTTGACATCAGGGTAGCTACAGTGGTTCTCATTATGGTGGTAAGGGTTCAGGCCAGCAGGGTCGAGGTTATCACCCACAACAACAACAGGGTCAAACTAGCTGACTGATTCAAGCATCACTCCAGGCTTCTGGTTCTCAGTTTGAGTAGGGTCAGAGTAGTCAGCATGGTAACAGTGGTCAGCCATCGAGAGGTACAGATTTTGGGGCATCAGGGTGTCCATACAGGTTTCTATAATGACCCTTCTGGTCATTTATGTGTATTTGCCTTTATTGTACCGTTAGAGCTTGCCTGTAGTGGCCTTGAGTCATTTATGGATTGCTGGGACCTGTAGTCCGATGCGCGGGCCGTCTGTTTAGTCCTTTTGTCTGTTCCTAATTTTAGAGCTTTTAACTTTGGAAATCGTTGACTTCAGTCAACATTCTTGGTAAACATGCTCGGAATTGAATTCCGACAGTTCCATTAGCTTTGGAGCGTGGACTTTGGTCAAGTTAGACCTTTGGTCGGGATTTGGGAACTTTTCAGCTTGGAATTATTTCTCGTTCTTTGTTTTCAGGCTAGTTGGGCTTGTTTGGTTGACTTTGGTCAACATTTGGGGAAGACAACCTCATATGGAAATTTCTACAGCACTATTAGCTCCGGAAAGTCAAGTTTAGGCTAGAGGGATCATTGGTTTGGGTCTCGAGGCTTTCAGACTTGATTTCAGCCATTGGGTTCCATTTTGGAAATAGTTGGCCTAGGTTGATTTTGGACATAGGGCCTACTTTTCATTAAATCAACCTTCGATAAAAGTTTTGTCGATTCCGTTTAGTCCGAAATGTCATTTTCACTGAAATAGATCTATTGGTTTATGAGTATCGGGTTTCGATTGTGTCCGAAAATCCCTATAGAAATTTTGGCATTGCTGGTTGCTGGTACGGCGCCAGGGCCGCGCCTGCGTGCCCATGGCCTCCCCTGCGCCTCATCACCCAGCCTGGCCACCTGCGCACCAGCGCCCATGCCATCAACCCTCCGCGCGCGCGCCTTTGCCCATGGGCCGCCCCTACGCCTCTGCTGGCTACCCTATATAAGCTATTGGCAGCTCGTTTTCAGCTTTTCACCTCATCTTCCAACTATGATTTCTCCATCATTTTAGCTCCAAATTTTCACCTTCTCATCCCTAATACTTGGAGGAATAATTATTTCTGGTCTGGGCTCATTTCTTGGCCTCATATATTGGTAAGTTTCTTGCTAAAATTCCGATAAAAACCAATAAATTCCCCCCTTTAAATTCTTGATTCTTGGAGCTGTTTTGACCCTTTCCCCATGGTCTATTTCTGCTCAAATTTTGAGCACATTCTCCCAGGAATGTGGGGAACACCGTGGTGCTTTTCATTTCAAGTTTCGGGTTGTAGGGCCCACGGGCTCGCTTGTGACCCAAATTTCAACCTGGTTATGTTTATGGCTTATGGGTATCGTTAGCCTTGTATTGATGTGTAGATTATTGTATTGATAGTACTTTCATGATTTGGATCTTCCCAGAGCAGTTCGAGCCTGGAAAATGCCGTTCCCACTGCTAGTCATTGGATGGCAGGTAGGTTATGGCTTTCTCTACCTAGACTCTATGTGTATAGGCTATAACTGCATTAATTAGTATCCTTGGGTGGGTTGTTATAGGTTGGTACCCCAGACCTTGTCCGCCTTTTCTGTCCATTTATTTCATACGCTGATTGTAGTATTCGTGTAGTATTGTAAATCACCCTTGTGTTCTTGTGTGGCCTTGTATTAACTCTGGAGCATAGACCGTGGGTGATTTGGGAATGTCTACGAGTCCATGACATAGAGATATTCTTTTAGGCTGGTTATGCCTGTTGAGTAGCTGTGGAGCCTGTGCAGGGCTGTAAGAATATTTGTGAGTCATTGTGCTAATTTATATTTGTGTGCGAGCATATCATCTATGAAAGAGGTTTTCCCTACATGATTTACTTTGGTTTTGGCTGTGAGCCACTATAGACAGTTTTTCCTAAACATGCATGGCCCCGGGGGACTGTTTTTGGTATACTTGATGATAAAAATGGGATTTTGGATGATTTCAACCTTGATTTCCTACTGATACTAGGCTCTGCTGGGAAGAGCACTAGACCTAATTTTCTACTGATACGAGGTTCTGCTGGGCAGAGTACTACACCTAATTTTCTACTGATACAAGGCTCTGTTGGGCAGAGTACTAGACTTAATTTCCTACTGATACTAAGCTCTGCTGGGCAGAGCACTAGACTTTATTTCTGACTGATTTAGACCCAAATACGCTCTGGGCACCCTCTGAGAGGGTTATTGAGACTTTTATCACTGATTTAGACCCAGATACGCTCTGGGCACTCTTTAGGAGGGTTATGGAGACTCTTATCACTGATTTAGACTTGAGAATACTTCGGGCACCTTTTGAGAGGGTATTTTGAGATTTTTACTAATGTTTTAGACCCAGTTTGACCCTGAGCATATATTGTAAGGTTTTGAGTTGGAGCTACTATTTTAGATCTTTGGGAAATATATGTGGTCGACGACTAGACCTCCATGGCTCCTGTCGATCTAAGACCTGGGGCCTTGGGCTGCGTGTGCCGGATGAGGGTGTACGACATAGGAGAGGTACATGGGTAGAGTCCTTCCATAGGTCCTGCCTCTTTATGGGCCCTTGAAGTACCCGAAGGGGAACATACTAGTTACTTTCACATCATCATCATCATGCACATTTCACTCAGATTCCACCTTTATTTGCAATGTGTTCAGTGTACGCTCCAGTTGTATGGGAGGCCAGAGGGTTTGTTTTTACTTGATTGCGTTCCTCGATTTTATGGGAGGTCGTTGGGACTGTAGGTAGTTTAGATTACTCTTGTCACTTTATAGAGCTAGTTTTGGTCCTTATTTCTTGGTGATTTAGCAATTATTAGCCTGTTGAGGCTCCGGTTGTGGGATTGTGATTATTGAGAGGGCAAGGGAGTCCTATCCAATTGAGGCACTTTTGTGTGACCTTCTGAGCAGATTGAAGTTATTATGGGTTAGTTATTCTATCCTAGGGTTGTACTTGTGTGGTGCATTCCTGTTTATGATATCTTAAAGTTGGATTTAGTGAAATGATTTCCTTATGCTTGTTGATTCCATACTGAGTATGTTAGACTATTTTCCTTATTTTTCTTTTACTTGAGGTTACCAGTATAACGCTATTTTCTCAACCCTCTCTCTTTATTTACTTATATTATTGTTGCAAGGATTCCAGGTGTGTTCTTCTTCCTTGCACTTGTGTTTCTATGTTATCTCCCAGGGCTTCAGTTCCACCGGCTAGAGGTAGTGTGCATAGTAATAGGGTTAGTACCCAAATAGTTCGAGGTGGTATTCGGGCTTGTGGTTCTAGTAAGTGTTGTCGCCGGTGTGCTGAGCTTGGGCACTCTATTAGGAAGTGCCCCACGATTGGGTATTTTGGTCAGCCTAGTTGTTATGATTGTGGAGTGCTTGGTCACTTTTCTAGAGATTATGACCAACGAGGGATGGTTGGGCATTCAACTTTGATTACTCAGTCCAGAGTTAGATCCCGTCAGTCTGATGCTCCTCTTGGTAGGCCCGAGGTTGAGGTTCTTGATATCGTTGCTCCAGGTAAGGCTCCTGTTAACTTCGACTTGTGATAATCCAGCTCGCGTTGCGATTCTATCCCTTCTGTCATTTATTTGCTTATATGCCTACCTGCTACTTGTTTAGTTGTTTGGCTATCTGAATTGTAGTATCAATGTGTTGTTTTATTGGTAGTTTATTCTTTTGTAGTGGATGAGGTGGGATGTTCTTGAGAGGTGTTTTCCCGAGGTTGTAGCTTATGGGTAGGCTCTATAGAGCTCGCTTCCTGGTTGTTGTGGTTCTAGGCTTGCTTTGGGTCTTCCTTCCTAGCGGTCCTAGATGGTTATTAACTAGGCCATTATCAAGCAAGTCTAGAGATCCATGTGTTGGTTCGGTGTGATACTGATGGTAGTGCCAGAGTTCGAGGCCCTGTCTTAATGCGGGTAGTGTTGGTTATGCTAGTGTGCATAGATTGGTTGTGTTTTTTGGGTGATGAGAATTGACCCTCTTTGTTGGTTAGTTTAGGAGGTTGGCAGGTGTGGGTTGTTCCCATAGTCTCCTTCAGTTCTTATCCGGTTGGGCTGTCTTATCATTTTTCCCTGGTTCTAGTCGGAATGAATTTTGATCACAATTATTTGGATGAGCTTTTGATTTTGGCATTGTGATTGGGTTTTGGCTTTAGCATTTTCGACTAAGTGTTGATCGTAGCCTCATGGTTGGGATGTATTCATCTAGACTCTATATTGACTCAATTCTTGGTGTTGACGTGTAAATTCCTTGCTTGTGATCGTTCCTCCATCATAAATTGTAAGTTTTATCCGCTTTATTTCATTAAATCCTCTCTTTTGATTCTTCAATTGTTCTTATTAATGGATGGCTGGTTTGAGCCATTTCCTTGGACAAATTCCTTCTATACTCTGAGCATGCACACTTTAGAGTGACCTAAATTTTGACCCAGCTATTACTATAGAATAATGGTTATCGTTAGACTTGTTTTGATGTGTTAATTATGTTTGATAGTTTGATTATCATTTGGAGCTTCTCAGAGCAGTTCGGCCTCAGATATCATCGTGCCAGCTTCTTGTCGTCGGACGAGAGTGGTTATGGTCTAAACTCCCTAGGCTTTGCATATATTAGATAAAATTGTACTAGTTGGCATCCTTTGATTGGGTCATTAGCTTGGCACCACAGACCTTGACCGCTTTTCCCTGTCCGTCCTGTTTCTTTCCTTCGTTTTATGTAGTACTCTTCGTGGTTTGATGTTATCATCCTTGTGGTCCTGTGTGGCCTTGTTTCAACTCTGGACCATAGATGGTGGTCTATTTAGGGGTGTCCATAAGTCCCGAACATTCTTATCGCGATTTTAGGCTGGTTATCTGTGCTGTAGAGCGATTAGAGCTTGTGCAGGGCCGGTAGGTTAGTTGTGAGCCATTGGGCTGTTATCTGTTATTGATCATGTCATTTCCATGCATTCAAAGAGGATTTTCACCATACTTACTATGATTTTGGCTTCGAGCCTACTTGTACTGATTTTCTAAACATTCATGGCCCTGGGGGACCATTTTTGACGAAAATGACTTAGAAATGGTTTCGGTCTTGATTTGTGGATATTCTTGGGGTAAAGGATTTAAAGCATGGTTTCTATTACAAATTTTACTACTATTGCTAGACACAATAGGGCTATAGTGCTAGATGGATTTTCTTACTGATTTGAGATGGTATTAGACTCGATCAGACCAAGCATCATAGATGTTTTACTATTATTTTAGACCCGGTTATGCCTGGCACCCTTGGTGGAGTTTTTGAGATGTATTTTTGCTATTTTAGACCTAGACAGAGTCTGGGCATGCATATTGAGATTTTAGTCTCCAGCTTGGATTCACATCCATTTTGGATGATTTCTTCCAGATTGAGTTATAGTATGGGGTCCGGGACCTCTATGGACCTTGCCGATCCAAACCAGGGGCCTTGGACTACATGTGTCGGAGGAGGGGTATACGATGGAGTAGAGGTATACAAGCAGTTTCCTTCCATGGAACCTACCTGCTAGGCCCGTTCGGCACAGAAGGAGGTACATAAAGAGTTACTATTCCACCCAGAGATCATCATGCATCATAACATTCGTTATTTTAGGCTCCACCTTTGTTTGCTGTTTGTTAAGTGTACACTCCTATTTATGGGCAACCAGAGGGTTTTGTTTTCACTTGTTTGCATTTCTCGATTGTATGGGCGACCGGGAGACTGTAGGTAGACTCTTGTTACTCTATCACATTATTATTCCCTATCATGGTTGTATAGAAGGTTGGTTACTGAGATATTATTGGTTTCTTGTCTTGAGATTTGTATGCTTAGTGTGGTTATTAGTTCCTGTTCCTGAGCATGACTATCTTTATTCTTCTTCTCCCTTTCCTGTCTACCTGAGGTTACCGGTATACCGCCCACTTCTAAACTTCTTATATATACTGTTATTGTGAGGACCCTAGGTGCGTCATTTCTTACTTTCACCCGTGTCTGTTGTGTATATATCCTACTTTCTAGCCTTATATGCTATATTCTGTTGTCTTCCTTCTAGGCTAGTTTCTGTGAACTTTCTCGTTGATTTGGTGACTACTTGCTTTTACGCTTCCTGTTACTATTTTTATATCTTATATGTGCCCAGTCGGCCTATGATACTTACTGGGTACCATTTGCTTCATATTTGGTGCTCATACTACACTCTGCATCTTCTGGTGCAGATCCTAGTGTGAGCCATCACTTCTAGCTTGTGGGAGACTCTTTCTTGGAGATCTTCGAGCGTCCAGACTGAGAGTGAGCTCTAGGAGACTGGAGCTTGGCTTTAGTTAATCTTTTGTATATTTTGTACTCTCTTAGCTTCGGAGACATGATGCGTATGTATTATTTTGGGTCCTTTTTTTACTCCTTATGTAGGCTCGACTCTTATATACCATGATACGAAGTTTTTTGGTGTTTGCTTAGCTTCTGTATGTTGTATATGTATACTCCTGTTGTTACTTTTATTCTTGTATAACCCTTGCTTCCATTTATGTTACCTGTTCTTCCGCTTACTTATTATATAGTGGCCAATTACTAACCGTTCTAGGCTACGGGGATTGGTTCACCTTCTGGGTGGTTGTAAGTGCCATCATGACCAAGAAATCGGGTCGTGATAGCTTGGTATCAGTGCCTAGGTTCAATGGTGTCATTGGTATATGATCCAATGTCTAGTAGAGTCCTGCGGATCGAGGCAGAGACGTCCGTACTCTATCTTTGGGGGCTATAGCGACATCTTAGGAAACATGACTCTTTCATTGCTTTTGTATCATGCGTCGTATCCTTGATATCTCTTAAAATCTCACTTGTTCTCATTTATTCTTCCACAGATGGTTCGTACGAGATCATCGGCATCGAGTAGAGACGAGCCTCCGACTCCAGCTAGGGTTCGAGGAGGTCATAGAGGTAGGGGTCGAGGACCTCCCCGAGTAGCGGCACCTGCTGGAGCTGCTAGAGTTGAGATAGAGCTCGAGCATATGATATAGTTCATTCCTGAGCAGCAACATGTAGACTCGGTGACAACCCAGGTACCACCAGCTCCAGTACCAGCTTTAGTATCAACTCTTGTGTTAGCTTCACTCCAGCTCAATCTTCAGATGTTTGGGGTTTACTATTGTAGTTGTTGGGTATGATTGGAGAGCATCTTTCTGAGGTGGCACAAAAATCCGCTCAGGGGGAAGTACTGGGTGTGCCAAGTTTAGGAGCACAACCTGCTATAGCAGCTCCCTGTGCCGAGGTTATTCCGGTCCCATCAGTTGCACAGCCTCTTGCTCCTCGTCCAGCTATGATAGAGATGGAACATAAGGCATTGGGTAGATTATTGAGATTGGCTCCTCCGAGGTTTGCTAGTACTCCTGGACAGGAACCACATGACTTTATTACTACCTGTGAGGAGATGTTGCATTATTTGGGTTTTGTTTGAGACTCACAGGGTTTGCTATACTATATATCAACTGGAGGACCCAGGTTACTTGTAGACCATCGTCGTCACCTCCTTTGACTTGGTCTGAGTTCTATGAGGCCTTCATGGCCAAGTTCTTACCTCATAATGATAGAGAGCATCAGAGAGAGGAGTTTACTAGACTTACTAAGGATACTATGACCGTCTCAGAGTATGAGACCCATTTCCATCAGCTTTCATCATTTAGGGCCATGATTATACCTACTGAGTATGACAGAGTCTGTGAATTTGTTTGGGGGCTATGGAGAGAGTTGAGAGAGCCTGCAGAGATATTGGTTGCTAGTGGTCGTTCATTCTAGGCTATTGCGGACTATGCTCGCACGGTAGAGGATTTCCGTCGTCATGACATCGGGGCCAGAGATAAGAGGCCTCGACATCAGGGTAGCTACAATGGTTCTTGTTATGGTGGTAAGGGTTTAGGCCAGTGGGGCTGAGGTTATCAGCCACAACAGCATCAGGGTCAGACTAGATGACTGATTCAGGAATCACTCCAGGCTTCTGGTTCTCAGTTTGTAAAGGGTCAGAGCAGTCAGCATAGTCACAGTGGTCAGCCATCGAGAGGTATATATCCTGGGGCATCAGGTCGTGGTGGTCATACAGGTTCCTTTAATGACCTTTCTGATCATTTACGCGTGTTTGCCTTTCTTTTACCATTAGAGCTTGCCCGTAGCGGCCCCAAGTCATTTATGGCTTGCTGGGACCGGTAGTCCGGTGCTGGGCCACCTGTTTGGTCTTTTTGGCCGTTCCTAGTTTTAGACCTTTTAACTGTGGAAATCATTGACTTCAGTCAACATTCTTGGTGAATGTGCTCAAAATTGAATTCCGACAGTTCCATTAGCTTCGGAGAGTGGACTTTGGTCTCGTTGGACCTTTGGTCGGCATCCGAGAGCTTTTCAGCTTGAAATTCTCTCTCGTTCTGTGTTTTCAGACCAGTTAGGCTTGTTTGGTTGACTTTGGTTAACATTTTGAGAAGACAGCCTCGGATGAAAATTCCGTCTAGAGGGACCATTGGTTTGGGTTCCGAGGCTTTCGGACTTGATTTTGGACAGTGGGTTCCGTTTTGGAAATAGTTGGCCTAAGGTTGATTTTGGACACCGGGCCCAATTTTCGTTAAATCACCTCCGATGGAAGTTTCGTTGATTCCATTGTGTCTGGAACGTCGTTTCCACTCAAATAGCTCTATTTATTTATGAGTATCGGGTTCCGATTGTGTTCAGAATGCCCCGTAGAAATTTTGGCATTGCTGGTTGATGGTATGGCGCTAGGGCGCCGCCTGGGCCGCGCCTGCTCGCCCATGGCCACCCCTGCGCCTCAGCGCCCAGCCTGGACACCAGCGCACTAGTGCCCATGCCAGCGCCCATGCGCGCACGCTCCTGCGCCCATGGGCCGCCCCTGCGCCTCTGCTGGCCACCCTATATAAGTTGTTCGCAGATCATTTTCAGCTTTTCACCTCATCTTCCAACTACGATTTCTCCACCAATTTAGCTCCAAATTGCTCCAAATTTTCACCTGCTCATCCCGAATACTTGGAGGAATAATTTTTACTGGTCCGGGCTTGTTTCTTGGCCTCGTAAATTGGTAGTTTCTTGCTTAAAGTCCGATAAAAACCTATAAATTTTCCCCTTTAAATTTTTTATTCTTGGGGCAGTTTTGACCCCTTCCCATGGTCCATTTCAGCTCAAATTTTGAGCACGTTCTCCTAGGAATGTGGGGAACACCATGGTGCTTTTTGTTTCTGGTTTTGGGTTACAGAGCCCGTGTGTGGGGAACACCATGGTGGTTTTCATTTCTGGTTTTGGATTACAGAGTCCACGGGCTCACTTGTGACCTGAATTTCGACCCAGTTATATTTATGGCATTATGGGTATCGTTAGCCTTGTATTAATGTTTAGATTATTGTATTGATAGTACTTTCGTGAATTTGGAGCTTTCCAGAGCAGTTTGAGCCTGGATAACACTATTCTCGCAACTAGTCAGTGGATGGCAGGTAGGTTATGGCTTTCTCTACCTAGACTCTACGTATATAGGCTATAACTCCATTATTTAGAATCCTTGGGTGGGTTGTTATAGGTTGGTACCCTAGACCTTGTTCGCCATTTCTGTCCATTTATTTCATACGCTGATTGTAGTATTTGTGTAGTATTGTATATCACCCTTGTGTTCCTGTGTGGCCTTGTATTGACTCTGAAATATAGAAGGTGGGTGATTTGGGAATGTCTGCGAGTCCCGAACATAAAGATATCCTTTTAGGCTGGTTATGCCTGCTGAGTAGATGTGGAGCCTGTACAGGGCTGGTAGGAATGTTTGTGAGCCGTTGGGCTAAATTATATTTGTGTGTGAGCATATCATCCATGAAAGAGGTTTTCCTTGCATGTTTTGCTTTGGTTTTGGTTGCGAGCCACTATAGACGGTTTTTCCTAAACTTGCATGGCCCCGGGGGCCTATTTTTGGTATACTTGATGATAAAAATGGGAATTTAGATGATTTCACACTTGATTTCCTACTGATACTAGGCTCTGCTGGGCAGAGCACTAGACCTGATATTCTACTGATACAAGGCTTTGCTGGGTAGAGTACTACAAATGATTTTCTACTGATATGAGGCTCTGCTGGGCAGAGTACTAGACTTGATTTCCTACTGATACTAGGCTCTTCTGGGCAGAGCACTAGACTTGATTTCTGACTGATTTAGACTTGAATAAGCTCTGGGCACCCTCTGAGAGGGTTATTGAGACTTTTATCACTGATTTAGATCCGTATACGCTCTGGGCACCCTCTGGGAGAGTTATGGAGACTTTTATCACTGATTTAGACTCGAGAATACTTTGGGCACCTTTTAAGAGGGTATTTTCTGATTTTATACTACTGTTTTAGACCCAGTTCGACCCCAGGCATATACTACAAGGTTTTGAGTTAGAGATACTATTTGAGATTGTTGGGCAATGTATGTGGTCGATAACTAGACCTCCATAGACCCTATCAATCTAGGACATGGGGCCTTGGGCTGCGTGTGCCGGATGAGGGTGTACAATGTAGGAGAGGTACACGGGTAGAGTCCTTCCACTGGTTCTGCCTCTATATGGGCCCTTGAGGTACCCGAGGGGGAATATACTGGTTACTTTCACATCATCATCATCATGCATATTTCACTTGGATTCCACCCTTGTTTGCAGTGTGTTTAGTGTACGCTCTGGTTGTATGGGCGACCAGAGGGTTTGTTTTCAATTGATGGCGTTCCTCGATTGTATGGGCATCCGTTGGGATTGTAGGTAGTTTAGATTACTCTTGTCTCTTTATAGACCTGGTTTTGGTTCTTGTTTCTTGGTGATTTAGAAATTTATAGCCTGTTGAGGCTCCGGTTGTGGGATTATGATTATTGAGTGGGCTAGGGAGTCCTATCCGGTTAAGGCACTTTTGTGTGGCCTTCTGAGAAGATTGTGAGTTTTTGGTTCCATTTTTATCAGGATTTGAGTGGTATTCCTCAGCTATTGTGGGTTAGTTATTCTATCCTAGGGTTTTACTTGTGTGGTGGATTCCTATTTATGCTATCTTGAAGTTGGATTTAATGAAATGATTTCCTTATGCTTGTTGATTCCATACTGAGTATGTTAGACTATTTTCCTTCTTTTCCTTTTACTTGAGGTTACCGGTATAACGCCATTTTCTCAACCCTCTCTCTTTATTTACTTATATTATTGTTGCAAGGATTCTAGGTGCGTTCTTCTTCCTTACACCTATGTTTCTATGTTATGTATATGTTTGTGCTAGCATGTATATTTGTAGCTCTTGGTTGATTTGTCTTTGTGCTAGTTCCTTGTTCTTCTTCCTTGCTTCCGTGACTTCTTTCTCGTATTCTGCTTATTACTATTTTTATAACTTATATGCGCTCAGTCGGCCAATGATGCCTACTGAGTACCCATTGTCTAGGTGCTCATACTAAACTTCTGCATCTTTCTGGTGCAGATATTAGTTGATCTTTTGCTGTTGATCGCTTTGGAGACTCGTACAACTTTTAGAAGGTTCAAGACTAGGGTGAGCTTCTGACAAGCGGGGCTTGTCTACATCTCATCTTTTGTACTGATACTCTTTGTATATTCAGAGTCAGTTGTACTTATCTGTTGTTACTTCTAGCACTTGTACTCTATTAGAAGCTTCTGTACTGTCGATACCAAGTCTTGGGGTTCGTATAGTATCATTTGTATATATATTTTGGGTTGTTGCTTCTGTGCATCTTATCTTTATATTCAGCTTTTGCTTGTTTCTGCTTGTTGTGCGTAATTAGTTAGGTAGTAGCCCATTACTAACCGTTTCAGGCTACGAGGATTGGTTTGCCTACTGGGGGGTTGTAGGTGCCATTATGACCTAAGAAATTAGGTCATGACAGCTTGGTATCGGAGCCCTAGGTTCACCAGTGTTGTGGTACAAAAGCAAGTGTCTACATAGAGTCTCGCAGATCGGTATAATGACATCCGTACCTATCTACGGGAGGCTACATGGCATTGTTAGGAAAAGTTTCATCTTCTTGGATCCTTATCGCGCGTTCTTGGATTTATTGACTTCTAAGAACTTCAGTTGTTTTATTCCTTCTAAGAGGCCTTAGACGAGTTTGACAATGGGCAATTTCGAGGCTTCTGTGACTGTTGCTTTAGTGCTTCCGTCAGTGCCAGGACTTCAGAGTGAGAGTTTGTCGCATCAGATAAGGGGTGTGGGGCCAGCTCAACCTCTAATTGGATTTATAGCGTCTCCAGTTCTTCAGGACACCGTGGCTAGGACTTTGAGTCCTCCGATGGGTATTTCAGTACTCGATTCTTAGAGCAGTGCTTCAACTATGGTTGAGCTACCAATTTTTTAGCATAGTTGTCTATCGATATTGGAGTATGAGGTGAGATTTCATGAGATGGTTAGGCGTACTGCTAGGACTGTGCCTTCAGAGTTTGATAGGGTTCAGAGGTTTGATTTCACCGCTCTGTTTGGCAACCGAGCATTTGGTTACAGTTGGGATGACCTTCCTTCAGGTAGTGGATCATGCTTGGGCTATTGAGGGTTTATGCCGTGAGACTTATTGGGGTAGTGCTAAGAGACATCATGGTCAAGATGGTTTCCGAGGTTCATTTTCAGGTTGTGTAGGCCGTGGTGGCCAGTCAGGTTCAGTGCGATCTCCTCACTCATATGTACCTAGTAGGATTTTCTTTCAGCACAGTGTGCGTGGGCACTTTGTAGGGATTATGCCATGATTCCATCTTCTAGTCCACAGGGTCAGCAGGTGTTATCTCTCAGGGCTTCAGTGCCACCGGCTAAAGGTAGAGTGCATGCTAGTAGGGTTGATCCCTAGATGGTTCAAGGCGGCTTTTGGGCTTGTGGTTCTGGTAAGGGTTGTCACCGGTGTGGTGAGGTTAGGCACTCTATTAGGAAGTGCCCCACGATCGCGTATTCCGATAAGCCTAGTTGTTATGATTGTGGAGTGCTAGGTCACTTTTCTAGAGATTATCCCCAACGAGGGATGGTTGGGTATTCAACTTTGACTACTCAGTCCATAGTTAGATCCCGTTAGTCTGATGCCCCTCTTGGTGGGCCCGAGGTTGAGGTTCCTGATATCATTGCTCCAGGTAAGGCTCCTGTTACCTTCGACTTGTGATTATCCTTCTCACGTTGCTATTCTATCCCTTCTGTTGTTTATTTGCTTAAATGCCTACCTGCTACTTGTTTAGTTATTTGGCTACCTGAATTGTAGTATCTATGTATTGTTTTATTAGTAGTTTATTCATTAGTAGTGGATGGGGTAAGATGTCCTTGAGAGGTGTTTTCCCGAGCTTGTATCTTGTGGGTAGGCTCTATAGAGCTCGCTTCCTGGTTGTTGTTGTTCTAGGCTTGCTTTGGGTCTTTCTTCCTAGCTGACCTAGATGGTTGTTTCCTAGGCAGTTATCTAGCGTGGCTAAAGATTCATGTGTTGGTTCGGTGTGATATCGATGGTAGTGCCAGAGTTCGAGGCCCAGCCTTAATGCGGGTAGTGTTGGTTATGCTAGTGTGCATAGATTAGTTGTGTTTATTAGGTGATGAGAATCGACCCTCTTTCTTGGTTGGTTTAGGAGGTTGGCAGGTGTGTGGGTTGTTCCCATAGTCTCCTTCAGTTCTTTTCCGGTTGGTTTGTCTTATCATTTTTCCCCGGTTCCAGTCAAAATGAATTTCAATCACAGTTCTCGAGATGAGCTGATTTTGGCATTGTGATTTGGTTTTGGCTTTAGCATTTTTGACTAAGTGTTGACCATAGCCTCATGGTTGGGATATATTTGTAGCATTCTGGGTAAGTCGGGCATCCGGCCCGTTCTTCTCCTGCCTTGTTAAGTTTTGACAATGTAAGTATGGGAGATAAGGAAATGGCTCCAAATTTGATTTGAGAAAGAGTTGTAGGGTTCAGTATATGCCAAGGAAGGGTTTTGTTCAGTTGAAGAAGTAGGGAGATGACTCTTTGTTTGTGCTTGTGTGTCTTAGTAGTTGACTGAGATAGCGACAGAGATTTGCTTTGGGTTGTATGTTGATGATTTGATTTGGCCGTTTACAGATTGTAGTGGTTTTTCCTTCAATTTGTTTGGGATTTTAGTAGCAAATGCGGTCTTAGCAACTTGTATATTCAAAGCCTAGTTGGCTTCGGCTCCTAAGGGTTCATTGGAAGCATACGGGTTCGACAAAGGCTTTGGTTGGAAAATTTAAAGTTGGGTTTCAGAATCGTGGGCTAGAAAACTACTCTGGATGGTTCGTGGTTGGTTCTATTGGTTGCAACTTCTTGGGTTGGAAGGTATTGAGTTTGAAAAAACTTCGCTTAAACAATTTTCCATTATGTCATGACAGTTGGCCTTGGAAACCTAGTCCTTGGCTAAATATTCCATATATCAGCGGTGTTCTAGATAGTACGAGGTTCCTTCCACCATGGTTGGACTGACTCAACGGTGTAAGTTTGAGATTCAGTGGTGGTGTATGGTTTATGTGGTCAGCTTTTGCGGTTGAGGCTAGTAGGGTTATTTCTGAGTTCTAATGGTACTTAGAGACCGGTGGTCACCATTCATTTACCGAGAATTTCAAAGCTTGTTTAGTTAATTCTTTTGGGGTTGTTGTTTGTGTGGGGTTCCAGTGTTTATTAGACTCGGCCATTGTGGACTAAAAGTTTGGTGTGCTATATGCTTCAGAGATGGTGTTTTTGTGTGTGCTGATACGGTAGAGCGGTTGATTCGAACCAAAGAGGCGATTTGAGGGTATATGCAGAAATTCTATATCTAGGCAGCAACCTTGCACCCCAAGCACCTTTTCCTTTGCCTACGGGGAGTTTTGTCTTGATATTTGTAGCATGGTAGACTTTTTTCGGAGGTGAAATTAGTAAGGCAATTTTAAATCAGAATGGTGTTCGAGCATTCAGAGTAGCATCAGTGTTTCTTAGAGTTGGGAGCTTAGCTAATGACTACGGACTTCGTGGTAGACTTACCACACTAATTGTAGGATCTTGGTTTTGGTTTGGGTCTGTTGGGCAGGTTGCCATGGTCCATTCGCTTCCAGTTGATTCAGACTTGACACGGTGTAACAAAGTTGGTTTCGTTCTATAGTTTGGAAGTTCTCCGTCAACACAAGGTATTCATATATGCCTTTCCTAACTTTGGTGTGCGGACTTCAGTCAGGTTCTGATGGGTTGTTCAGTTGGGTTCAATTAGCGAGCTTGATGTTAGAAAAAGTGTCCTTTCATTGGTTGATGGTCAGTGGGGGCAGGTAACTCTAGTTCCCGATGATATGCTATGGGTTGTTAGCTTGGATGGCAAAGACTAGTAGACTATAGCTTGACTTTGATATAACTTGAGTAAAAAGGGTGAATTTGTTTGTGGTAGAGTATAAGCGAAGACTGTGGATCTATGGTGCATCAGTTGATGCTTTGAGAGTGGTTTAGTGTTCGACTTGTATGCAGCTCCCCATTGGTGGTGCAACAGGATTCCGTTCAGAATAAAAGAGCTTTGCGAATCAGCTGGTTCGTGAGTTAGAGTTTTTGGGGTGATGGCTCTCTGGTAAGTTTGGTTGTGAGTTCAATGATTTGAGTTCTGTGTGTTGGTCGCTTTGCTTCTCTAGTTTAAGTGTTGTGTCGGTGTTTGCCAGTTGAGATTCTCGAAGTTTAGTTTGGGTTGGCAGGCCCTTGGCATTTTGAAGTTGAGTTTGGATTCTAGCTTGGCTAGTCAGGGGTTTAAGGCTTGGTTGCCTTTTGTGGTTTCATTCTATTGGGTGTCGTCTTGTCGAGGAGGCTACCCGTATTGTCCGAGAGAGAAGTACGGGCTTTGTATCCGCTGTTCTTTTAATATCTAGCCTTTACTTCTTTCTTGACTTTCGAGGACGAAAGTCTTTTTAGTAGTGAATGATGTAATCACCCTTCTGGTCATTTTTCGCATGTTCTCCTTTCTTGTACCGTTAGAGCTTGCCTGTATCGACCTCGAGTCATTTATAGCTTGTTGGGACTGGTAGTTCGGTGCTCCGACTGTTTGTTTGGTCTTTTTGGACGTTCTAGGTTTTAGAGCTTTTGACTTTGGAGATCGTTGACTTCAGTCAACATTCTTGGTGAACGTGCTCAGAATCAAATTTCAAAAGTTTCGTTAGCTCTGAAGCATGGACTTTGTTCTAGTTGGACCTTTGGTCAGGATCTGGGAGCTTTTCAGCTTGGAATTCTCTCTCGTTCTATGTTTTCAGGCCAGTTGGGCTTGTTTGGTTGACTTTGGTCAATATTTGGAGAAGACAGCCTCGGATGGAAATTCCGTCAGCGCTATTAGCTCCGTAATGTTAAGTTTAGGCTAGAGGGACCATTGGTTCGGGTCCCGAGGCTTCCGGACTTGATTTTGGCCATTGGGTTCCATTTTGGAAATAGTTGGACTAAGGTTGATTTTGGGAACGGGGCCCACTTTTAATTAAATCGACATTCGATGTAATTTTGGTCAATTTCGTTGAGTTCGGAACGTGGTTTCCACTCAAATAACTCTATTAGTTTATGAGTATCGAGTTCCGATTGTGTCTGGAATGCCCCGTAGAAATTTTGGGATTACTGGATGCTAGTGTGGCGCCAGGGCGCCGCCCGGGCCGCGCCCATGGACACCCCTGCACCTCAGTGCCCAGCCTGGCCACCTGCGCACCAACACTCATGTTAGTGCCCCTACGCGCACGTGCCTGCGCCCATTGTCACGCCCCGAGGTTACCCCTAGACGTAACACGGGACTCAGGACCACAAGGATCCCAAGATAACCCTTGGTCATAGCATTCTCAAGCATAACAAAATATAAGCAGAAGCATAATACGGAAATCCAATAAGGAAACATCAATAAGGGTCTAAGATCCACATAACATACAATATCCAAAAAGGGAACTCGAATACAAACTATGTCTGAAAGCCTCTAGTCATAACATAATGAGTTGCTAGGACAAGACCCTAGCTAACTCGGAGTATAGAAGTAAAGCTATCATAAGGAAAAGCATAACTAGTCCTCGAACCATGAGGACTCACCACAGCTGACTAAGGAGGTGGCCTGAGACTCTAGCCACGAAGCTGAGAAGGGGTACCTGAATCTGCATCATCAAAGGATGCAACGCAATATGCGTTAGTACTATGGAATGTAGTAAGTATGTGAGCAATGTATGAGTTATGACAGAATCAGTTTAAAACATGCTTGAAATGAACTTATTACATAAAGAAAGACCATAAATAAATGACAAGGTACAAACATAAGACATGTAGGAAGGCTTAGGTTCCAATATATAGATTTATATATAACTTCATAACTTGAAAATAAACATGTGGGAGTTTCTCTTAACCGACATTAAACCATGCTGAGCTACATGGAGTTCAGTATCTTGCACCCACACTGAAAGAGTTGTCCGAATCGGCCAAGGATAGAACCATGTCATACCAGGGTCCTGTCATAATAAGCCTCAACACAGGCAACCTACGGTGGCAACATAGTTTTGGACTTGGGTTATCTGAACCCTTGTCTCTCGGTGCTAAATACTACTCCCAAAACATAATAATAACATGAGCTCATATACATGTGACATATCTAATGCCAAACTTGTTCATACTTATTCATGACTTGTTCATACCCCGGATCGTCATACTACTCATGAGTTTTGGTTTAGAAAATGACCCATAAGCATTGATGGAACATCGGGCGTCTTGCCTTGCATCATATTTCATATCATGGAAAAACTTGCATACTTCATGACTTGTAAAATTTTCATAACTCTAGTTTAATTTTCATAAAACATATATTTTCATAGAATCATAAGAACTAGGCATGCAACTTCATAATTACATAAAGGCCATGATATCTAATCATGCCTACATTCTCTTGAAAACATGCAAATTCATGGGTTTATGATAGAAATCAACTTTCATGCTTGGGCTTTTAAAATCAACAAGAGAATCATCATCAAATCATGTGTAATCAATAGAAACCATGAATTTAAACATAGAAACTGATTTCATAAATTTTCCCCAAATTTAGATCAAAACCCTAATTTCATAACTGCATAAATCCAAATTAAGACTTGGGAATTTTGGGCATAAGGGTGAAAGAAACCCATTATTAAAGACCCACATACCGTGGAGTAAGAATACCCACTTCAATAGAAAAGATTTGGAGATTGACTTGGAGCTTGGAGACTTGAGCTTGAAGAGGGATTTTCCTTTTTGAGTGAAGAATAAGGAGCTTAAGATATACTTAGGATAATATGGGTGAAAACCCTCTTGAAAGTGGTCAAAACGACTTCACTTAATACATAATAGGGTGGGAAATAACAAAAATATCCCTAGGAATTAATTGGAAAAAGGCTGGAAATTGGTCAACTTTCAGTGATCACGAGTGGAGTCTATGACTCATAGACTTTTCCACGACTCGTGGACTGCTAGTCGTGGAAGCTGCCAGAAATTTAACCTGCAGGAGACTTTCTACGGTTTAACAGGACGACTCGTGGAAGCTTCCACGAGTCGTAGAACCTAATCGTGGAACTCAAGGAACTTGACTGACCTTTGATCAACTTCCACGAGTCAACAGTATGACCCGTAGAAACTTTTACGAGTCGTGGAAGTGACTCGTGGTTGTCTGTACTGAGGTTGGTCTGCAGGACTAAGATCATGAGTCACTCCCATGACTCGTAGAACCTTCCACAACTCCTGGACTTGACCCGTGGTCCCTGGAACTTGGATTATTCTGAAGTTTTCATCTTGGATAGCTGGATACGTGTACGGGGTGTTACAATATCCCCCCTTTGGGATCCTTCATCCTCTAATGAAGGCTAGACAAGGAAAACTGAGGGGAAAACACCCTAACCAAACATCAAAACATCAAAATCAAGGGGTAATCATAAAACCAAAACTTTTCAACTTGAAAACCTGATAAACTAACTTCGTAACACATGGATGCTTGCTAAAATCATGAGAGGAACTGATGGAGTAGAATCGGAGGGACATACTAAGGAGAAAACTAGGACCTCAAGCTGGAACTGAGTCATAAGGAAAGAGACGAGGATATTTGGCCTTCATGGCCTCTTCCGCTTCCCAAGTAGAACCTTCAACAAGCCGATTCCTCCAAAGGAATTTTACCGAAGAGACTTCTTTGTTCCGTAACCTCCGAATCTGACGATCAAGAATCTCCACGGGAACCTCCTTATAAGTGAGACTATCCTTCACACCTACATCTTCCAAAGGAACAATCAAGCTCGGGTCGCCAACACACTTCTTCAACAAGGAAACATGGAAAACTGGGTGAACCGCTTCCAACTCCGCTGGCAACTCCAACTCATAAGCAACACTACTAACTCTCCTCGAAATCCGATAAGGACCTACAAAATGGGGACTGAGCTTTCCTTTCTTTCCAAATCTCATCACACCCTTCATGGGTGATACATTAAGGAAAACCCAATCATTAACTTCAAATTCTAACTCTCTCCTCCTCACATCCGCATAAGATTTCTATCGACTCTGAGCAGTCTTCAACCTTTCCCGAATAAGCTGAACTTTCTCCATGGTCTCATGAACAGAATCTGGACCAATCAAGGCTGCCTCATCCACCTTGAACCAACCAATAGGAGATCTACACCTCCGTCCATAAAATGCCTCATAAGGAGCCATCTGGATACTGGAGTGAAAGCTGTTGTTGTAGGAAAACTCGATAATAGGTAAGTGATCATCCCAATTTCTTTTGAAGTCAATAACACAGGCCCTCAACATATCCTCCAAAGTCTGAATAGTACGCTCGGCCTGGCCATTCGTCTGAGGGTGAAAAGCTGTGCTAAGCTTCACCTTAGTACCAAGACCCTTCTGAAACAATCTTCAAAATTGAGATGTAAACGGAGGACCCCTATAGGAAATGATAGACAAAATAACACCATGCAATTGGACTATCTCCCGAATGTAGAGTTTGGCATAATCATCCGCTGTATCTGTAGTCTTAAAAGCCAAGAAATGGGATGACTTGGTCATCCAGTCGACAATCACCCAAATAGAATCATGTTACCTTCGAGTACGAGGCAAACCCGTAATAAAGTCCATATTGATTGCTTCCCATTTCCAAGTGGGAAGGTCAATATCCTGAAGCATACCACCTGGTCTTTGATGTTCCACCTTTATCTGTTGATAGTTGGGACATTTGGCCACAAACCCGGCTATGTCCTTCTTCATACCATTCCACCAAAAGACTTCTCGTAGGGTCACGTTACATCTTAGTGGCACCTGGATGAATGGAGAATCTAGAACTGTGAGCCTCATACAAAATCTGTTGTCTCAACCTATCAACATCTGGCACACACAAGAGACCCTGATAACGAAGCACACCATCTCCCCCTTGGAATAAAACCTCAACCCTTTGCTGATGAACTGCACCCTTAAGATGAAGTAGAACGGGATGTTGGTCTTGCTTGGCTTTCACCTCAACCACCAAGGATGATTCTGCACCATTAGTCATAATTACACCACCTTCGGTCGAGTCCATAAGGCGAACTCCTAACCGAGCAAGCCTATGAACGTATTTAACCAATTCCTTCTTTCCATCTTCAATAGAAGCTACACTTCCCATGGACAACCTACTCAAAGCATCCGCCATAATATTGGACTTACCCGGATGGTAAAGCACACTCATATCATAATCCTTAAGGAGCTCAATCCATCTCCTTTGTCACAAATTCAGTTCCTTTTGAGTGAACACATATTGAAGGCTCTTATGATCGGTGAAAACATCCACATGCACACCATACAAGTAGTGCCTTCAAATCTTTAAAGCAAAACCCATGGCCACTAGCTCAAGGTCATGAGTAGTGTAGTTCTTCTTATGTACCTTAAGCTGTCTCGAAGCATAAGCAATTACCTTGACCCGTTGCATCAAAACGCAATCCAAACCAATTCCGGAGGCATCACAATACACAATAAATTCATCAAGGCCCTCGGGTAGAGCCAATACTGGAGCTGTAGTCAATCGAGTCTTCAATTCCTGAAAACTTTTCTCACAAGAGTCAGACCACTGAAACTTAACCTTTTTCTGAGTCAATCGGGTCAAAAGGGAATCAAGGGAGGAAAACCCCTCCACAAATCTCCTATAGTAACAGCCAAACCCAAGAAACTTCTAATATCAGACGAAGAAGTGGGTCTAGGCCAGTTCTTTACCGCCTCAATCTTTTGAGAATCAACTCGAATACCATCTTTAGTCACAATATGACCCAGAAAAGCAATAGACTGCATCCAAAATTCGCACTTGCTAAACTTAGTAAACAACTGTCTACCCTTGAGAGTTTGCAACACAACCCTCAAGTGATACGTATGCTCCTCCTCACTCCGAGAGTAGATGAGGATATCATCAATGGAAAAAATCACAAACATATCCAAATACTGTTTGAACACTCGGTTCATCAAATCCATAAAAGCTGCAAGAGCATTCGTTAGACCAAAATACATAACAATAAACTCATAATGACCATACCGAGTCCTGAAGGATGTCTTTGGGATATCACATTCCCAAACCCAAAGCTGATGATAACCGAATCTAAGGTCAATTTTGGAGAAGAAACTAGCACCCTGAAGCTAATCGAACAAGTCATCAATCCTAGGAATGGGATACTTATTCTTGATTGTGACCTTGTTCAATTGATGGTAATCAATACACATTCTAAGAGATCCATCCTTCTTACGAACAAACAAAATAGGGGCACCCCAAGGAGAAATACTAGGCCTGATGAAACCCTTATCAAGTAAGTCTTTCAATTGATCTTTCAACTCCTTGAGTTCCACGGGGGCTATTCTATAGGGAGGTATATATATAGGATTTGTATACGGAAGAAGATCTATCCCAAAGTCAATTTCCCTCTTGGGAGGGACTCCGGGCAAATCATCGGGGAACACTTCTAGGAATTCATTCACAATAGGAACATACTGAATAGTCAGGGTCTCAGACTCCGTTTCCATAACCCGAACTATATGATAGACATAACCCTTAGAAATCATCTTTCTAACCTTAACATAAGATATGAAATGACCCTTCGAAGAAGAGGGACTACCTTACCATTCTAGGACAAGTTCATTAGGAACCTTGAAACTAACCACATGAGTGCGGCAATAAACTGAGGCATAATATGCATACAACCAATCCATATCAAGAATGACATCAAAATCAGTCATCTCTAACTCTACTAAATCCACTGAAGTGACACTATGAAGGACTAAGATAGAGCAATCTCGATAAACTCTTTCGGCTAGGACTGACTCACCAACAGGAGTAGAAACATGAAAGGGTTCTGAAAGCAATTCAGGACAAATCTCAAACTTACAAGCCATATAAGGGGTTACAAAAGATAAGGAAGCACCGAGATCCAACAAGGCATACATATCAAGAGATAAGACTTTCAACATACCGGTAACCACATCTAGAGAACTCTCCTGATCCTGGTGGGAGGACATAGCATAAATACGGTTCTGGCGCTGACCACCAGAACTAGAAGCTTCGCCCTGCGGGGCTGGTCTACCACCTAAAGCTGCTAGAGTAGACTGAGTCCTACCACCTCCCTGCCCCTTCTTAGCTGAAGGGCAATCTCTAAGCACGTGCCCAGTCTATCCACAACCATAGCATGCACCCGTGCCCAAACGACACTCTCCCGGGTGATTCTTCCCACACTTGGTACAAATGGGGAAAGAAGGCCCCTTAGCAACACTTCCCTGAGACAAGGAATAAGAACCAGATCCTCTACCACCCTGATCATGATGAGGCCTCTGGGCCTGGGTAGGAGCACTAGCAAAAGAATGAACGGATCCGGATGACTTCTTTTGGAAAGAAGAGCGATGTCCACCCCAGGACCTATGATGACCAAAACTCGATCCCTCGGATCTACCCCTCTTGTTCTCCCTAGCCATCTTCTTAATCTTATCACCCTCAATATGATGGGAATAGGTCATGAGATGAGATATGTTCATGTCACTCAATAACAAGGCAAACCTACAGTCCTTCTTTACTATATAGAGACACCATAGATGAACTTGCTCATTTGATCATGTGGGTCCGCTACCATGGAGGGAGCATACCTATACAACTGAGTGAACTTCAAACTATACTCTTGCACCGACATCGAACCTTTTCTCAAGTTCACAAATTCCTCCACCTTCGCTTGCCTCAACTCATGGGGAAAGAACCTATCAAGAAAGGCTCTCTCAAAACACTCCCAAGTCGTAGGGATCGCATCCCTCTCCCTAGCCTCCTTCCATTGCGTGAACCAAATATGAGCCATATCCTTGAGTTGGTAGGATGCAAGCTCAACACAATGAACACCTGCTACTTGCATAACCTGAAAGATCTTCTTCACTTCATCAATAAAGTTAAGCGGGTCCTCACTCACTTTTGAACCCCAAAACTCTAGCGGGTTCATACAGATAAAGTCATGAACTCGGGCTGCTACACCACCTTGAGGATGAGTGGGGGAAGGAGCCTGTTGATTTGCCAAAGTATGAGCTATTAGGTGAATATCATTCCTAAACTCATCATTCATGACATCGAGAATCGGAACTTGAGGAGCGGCATTTTGAGCGGCTCGGAGAGGCATAGCACATCGAGGAGGCATAATCTGAAATGCATAAGATAAGGATTAGAGGAATATTAGACTTAAACTCTATCGCACGATGTGATAATGAAAGAAGTGAAGTTTTTCTAAGAAATCTCATAGCTTCCCTCTCATATGTGTGGCGCGCTTCACACACATGAAAAAGACTCTACTCGATGCAGCTTTCAGACATCCTAGGACCCTTGAACCTGAGGCTTTGATACCAAGTTTGTCACGGCCCGAGGTTACCCCCTAGACGTAACATGGGACTCAGGACCACAAGGATCCTAAGCTAACCCTTGGTCATATAATTCTCAAGCATAACAAAAGATAAGTGGAAGCATAATACGAAAATCCAATAAGGAAACATCAATAAGGGTCTAAGAGCCACATAACATACACTATCCAAAAAGGGAACTCGAATACAAACTATGTCTGAAAGCCTCTAGTCATAACATAAAGAGTTCCTAGGACAAGACCCTAGATAACTCAGAGTATAGAAGTAAAGCTATCATAAGGAAAAACATAACTAGTCCTTGAACCATGAGGACTCACCACAACTGACTAAGGAGGTGGCCTGAGACTCTAGCCACAAAGCTGAGAAGGGGTACCTGAACCTGCATCATCAAATGATGCATCATAATATGCGTTAGTACTATGAAATGTACTAAGTATGTGAGCAATGCATGAGTTATGATAGAATCAGTTTAAAACATGCTTGAAATGAACTTATTACATAAAGAAGGACCATAAATATATGACAAGGTACAAACATAAGACATGAAGGAAGGCTTAGGTTCCAAAATATAGATTTATACATAACTTCATAACTTGGAAATAAACATGTGGGAGTTTATCTTAACCGACATTAAACCATGATGAGCTAAATGGAGTTTAGTATCTTGCACCCACACCGAAAGAGTTGTCCTAACCGTCCAAGGTTAGAACCATGTCATACCAGGATCCTGTCATAATAAGCCTAAACATGGGCAACCTACGGTGGCAATATAGTTTTGGACTTGGGTTATCTGAACCCTCGTCTCTCGGTGCTAAATACTACTCCCAAAATATAATAATAACATGAGCTCATATACATGTGACATATCTAATGCCAAACTTGTTCATACTTATTCATGACTTGTTCATACCCTGGATCGTCATACTACTTATGAGTTTTGGTTTAGAAAATGACCCATGAGCATTGATGGAACATCATGCGTCTTTCCTTGCATCATATTTCATATCATGGAAAAACTTGCATACTTCATGACTTGTAAATTTGCATAGCTCTAATTCAATTTTCATAAAACATATATTTTCATAGAATAATAAAAACTAGGCATGCAACTTCATAATTACATAAAGGCCATGATATCTAATCATGCCTACATTCTCTTGAAAACAAGAAAATTCATCGGTTTATGCTAGAAATCAAGTTTCATGCTTGGGCTTTTAAAATCAACAAGAGAATCATAATCAAATAATGTGTAATCAATAGAAACCGTGAATTTAAATATAGAAACTGATTTCATAAATTTTCCCCAAATTTAGATCAAAACCCTAATTTCATAACTCCATAAATCCAAATTAAGACTTGGGGATTTTGGGCACAAGAGTGAAAGGAACCCATTATTAAAGACCCACACACCTTGGATGAAGATTACCCACTTCAATGGAAAAGATTTGGAGACTTGACTTGGAGCTTGGAGACTTGAGCTTGAAGAGCGATTTTCCTATTTGAGTGAATAATGAGAAGCTTAAGATTGACTTAGGATAATATGGGTGAAAACCCTCCTAAAAGTGGTTAAAAGACTTCACTTAATACATAATAGGGTGGGAAATGACTAAAATTCCCCTAGGAATTAATTGGAAATTGGTCAACTTTCAGTGACCACGAGTGGAGTCTACGACTCGTAGACTTTTCCATGACTTGTGGACTTCTAGTTGTGGAAGCTGCCAGAAATTCAACCTGCAAGAGACTTTCTACGGTTTAACAAGATGACTCATGGAAGCTTCCACGAATCGTAGAACCTAATCATGGAACTCAGGGAACTTGACTGACCTCTGATCAACTTCCACGAGTCAATAGTATGACTCGTAGAAACTTCTACGAGTCGTGATAGTGACTCGTGGTTGTTAGTACTGAGGTTGGTCTACAGGAATGAGATCACGAGTCACTCCCACGACTCATGGAACCTTCCACAACTCGTGGACTTGACCCATGGTCCCTGGAATTTGGATTTTTCTGAAGTTTTCATCTTGGATAGCTGGATATGTGTATGGGGTGTTACACCCATGGGCTGTCTCTACGCCTCTGCTGGCCACCCTATATAAGTTGTTGGCAGCTCATTTTCAGCTTTTCACCTCATCTTCCAACTACAATTTCTCCACCATTTTAGCTCCAAATCGCACCAAATTTTCACCTGCTCGTCCCCAAAACTTGGAGGAATAATTGTTGCTGGTCTGGGCTCATTTATTGGACTCATAAATTGGTAAGTTTGTTGCTTAAAGTCTGATTAAAACCCATAAAATTCTCCCCTTTAAATTCTTGATTCTTGGGGCTGTTTTGACCCCTTCCCATGGTTCATTTCTGCTCAAAATTTGAGCATGTTCTCCCAAGAACGTGGGGAACACCGTGGTGCTTTTCATTTCTAGTTTTGGGTTACAGGGCCCATGGGTCTGTTTGTGACCTAGATTTTGATCCAGTTATATTTATGGCATTATGGGTATCGTTAGCCTTGTATTGGTGTGTAGATTATTGTATTGATAGTAATTTCATGATTTGGAGCTTCCTGGAGTAGTTTGAGCCTGGAAAATGCTATTCCCGCAGCTAGTCATTGGATGACAGGTAGGTTATGGCTTTCCCTACCTAGACTCTGCGTATATATGCTATAAATGCATTAATTAGCATCCCTGGATGGGTTATTATAGGTTGGTACCCCAGACCTTGCCTGCCTTTTCTGCCAGTTTATTTCATACGCTGATTGTAGTATTCGTGTAGTATTGTATATCATCCTTGTGGTCCTGCGTGGCCTTGTATTAACTCTAGAACATAGACGGTGGGTGATTTGGAAATGTCCGCTTATCCCAGACATAGAGATATCCTTTTAGGCTGGTTATGTCTGCTGAGTAGTTGTGGAACCTGTGCAGGGCCGGTAGGAATTTTTGTAAGCCGTTGGGCTAATTTCTATTTGTATGCGAGCATATCATCTATGAAAGAGGTTTTCCCTTCATGTTTTACTTCGGCTTTGGCTGCGAGCCACTATAGATGGTATTTCCTAAACTTGCATGGCCTCAGGTGCCCATTTTTGGTATACTTGATGATAAAAATGGAATTTTGGATGATTTCACACTTGATTTCCTAATGATACTAGGCTCTGCTGGGCAGAGCACTAGACCTAATTTTCTACTGATACGAGGCATTGCTTGGTAGAGTACTAAAATTGATTTTCTACTGATATGAGGCTCTGCAGGGCAGAGTACTAGACTTGATTTCCTACTGATACTAGTCTCTTTTGGGCAGAGCACTAGACCTGATTTCTGACTGATTTAGACCCTGATACACTCTGGGCACCCTCTGAGAGGATTATTGAGACTTTTATCACTGATTTAGACCCAGATATGCTCTGGGCACCCTCTGAGAAGGTTATGGAGACTTTTATCACTGAATTAGACCCGAGTATACTTCTGCTACCCTTTGAGAGGGTATTTAAGATTTTTACTACTGTTTTAGACCCGGTTTGACCCTGGATATATACTGTGAGGTTTCGAGTTGGATCTACTATTTTAGATCACTGTGCGATATATATGGTCGATGACTAGATATCCATGGACCCTATTGATCCAAGACTTGGGGTCTTGGGCTGCATATGCCAGATGAGGCGTGTACGGCGTAGGATAGGTACACGGGTAGATTCCTTCCATGGGTCCTGCCTCTATATGAGACCTTGAGGTACCTGAGGGAGAACATACTGGTTACTTTCACATTATCATCATCATGCATATTTAACCCGGATTCCACCCTTATTTGCAGTGTGTTCAACGTATGCTCGGGTTGTATGGGTGGCCGAAGGGTTTATTTTCACTTGATTGCGTTCCTCGGTTGTATTGGCGGCCATTGGGACTGTAGGTAGTTTAGATTACTCTTGTCGCTTTATAGAGCTGGTTTTGGTCCTTGTTTCTTGGTGATTTAGTGATTATTAGCCTATTGAGGCTCTGGTTGTGGGATTGTGATTATTGAGAGGGCTAGGGAGTCCTATCCGATTGAGTCACTTTTGTGTGGCTTTATGAGCGGATTGTGAGTTTCTGGTTCCATTTCTATCACGATTTGAGTGGTATTCCTCAGTTATTGTGGGTTAGTTATTCTATCCTAGGGTTGTACTTGTGTGGTGGATTCCTGTTTATGCTATCTTGAAGTTGAATTTGGTGAAATTATTTCCTTATGCTTGTTGATTCCATACTGAGTATGTTAGATTATTTTCCTTCTTTTTCTTTTACTTGAGGTTACCGGTATACCACTATTTTCTCAACCCTCTCTCTTGATTTACTTATATTATTATTGCAAGGATTACAGGTGTGTTCTTCTTCCTTACACCTATGTTTCTGTGTTATGTATATGTTTGTGCTAGAATGTATACTTGTAGCTCTTGGTTGATTGCTCCTTGTGCTAGTTCCTTGTGCTTCTTCGTTACTTCCTTGACTGCTTTCTTGTATTCTACTTATTACTGTTTTTATAACTTATATGCGCTCAGTAGGCTGATGATGTCTACTGAGTACCCATTGTCTTGGTGCTCATACAACACTTCTGTATCTTTCTGGTGTAGATATTAGTTGATCTTTTGCCGTTGATCGCTTTGGAGACTCGTACAACTTTTTAGAGGTTCGAGACTAGGTTGAGCGCTTGACGGTCGAGGCTTGTCTACAACTCATCTTTTGTACTGATACTCTTTGTATATTCGGAGACATTTGTATTTATCTGTTATTACTTCTAGCACTTGTACTCTATTAGAAGCTTTTGTACTATCGATACCAAGTCTTGGGGTTCATGTAGTATCATTTGTATATATATTTTGGGTTGTTGCTTCTGCGCGTCTTATCTTTATATTCATCTTCTGCTTGTTTCTGCTTGTTGTGCGTAATTGGTTAGGTAGTAGCCCATTACTAACCATTTCATTCTACAGGGATTGGTTCGCCTACTAGGGAGTTGTAGGTACCATCATGACCTGAGAATTGGGTCGTGATAGTTTCGCTGGTTCATCCTTAAAGGGTAGGTAATCATAGGCTTGTTATGCTTGTAGTGTATTTGGTCATTATGCAAAAGATTGCCCCCAATGGAGTACAGTTTAGCCTACCACTCAACCGGCTTAGCCTATTCGCTCAGTTTAGCCACCGGCTTAAGGAGGTGGGAGTCAGGGTAGACGTGGTGGCCCTCGAGGTAGGGAAGGTGGTAGGGATGGCGGTCGGCCAGGTGGAGGTCAGCATCAGTTCTATGCAGTCCCTAGGAGACCAGAGGTAGAGGCCTTGGATGCTATGATTACAGGTACGATCTCTGTTTGCCATAGACCGGATTACGCTTGATTTGATTCTGGATCCACTTGTTCGTATGTATCTGCATATTTTATGCCTTGTTTAGGGTTGGACAGTGAGACATTATATGTGCATGTATTTGTTTTGACCCCTGTAGGATATTTTTTAGTAGTGGATCAGATTATTAGATCTTGTATGATATTTGTTGGTGATTTGGAGACTTGGGGTAACCTGTTGGTTCTTGATATGGTAGATTTTGATGTGATTTGGGCATGTACTGGTTATCCCCTCACCGTGTAGTTTTGGATTGCCTTGCCAAGACCATTACCATAGCTGTGCCTGGTGTATTCCCGGTTATATGGCAGGGTTCTGTTAGTCGTGCACCGTCAGAGATCATCTCTAGTCTTCGAGCTAGGAAGTTGATCTCTCACAGGTGTTTAGCTTATCTAGCATATGTTCGAGATGCTAGCACTGACACTTCTTCCCCTGAGTATGTTCCTGTAGTTAGAAACTTCCTAGATGTGTTCCCTACCGATCTGTCAGGCCTTCTACTTGAGAGAAATATTGATTTTGCTATTTATTTAGAGTCGGCTACCAGGCCCATTTCTATTTACTCCTTACCGTATGACACCTACTGAATTGAAAGAGCTTAAGGAGCAGCTCCAGGACTTTTAGCTAAGGGGTTTACCAGACCGAGTGTATCGCCTTGGGGTGCTTTTGTTCTGTTTGTTAAGAAGAAAGATAGGTCGATGCAGATATGTATTGATTATCGACAGCTGAACAGGGTTACTGTGAGAAACGGGTATCTACTTCCGCGTATTGATGATTTGTTTGATCAGCTTCAGGGTTCATCCATGTTTTCGAAGATAGATCTAAGGTCGGGGTACCATCAGTTGAGTATTAGGGCAATGAACATCCTTAAGACAACATTCAGGACACATTATGGCCACTATGAGTTCCTAGTGATGTATTTTAGGTTGACTAATGCCCCCATAGCTTTCATGGATCTAATGCACAGGGTGCTTAGCCCGTATTTGGACTTCTATCTGTTAGTCTTTATAGATGACATTCTGATATACTCGCGGAGTAGAGATGAGCATGAGCAGCACTTGAGGATTATACTTCGTACTTTGAGAAATCATCGGCTTTAGGCCATGTTCTCAAAGTTTGAGTTTTGGCTTGAGTTAGTTGCATTTATAGGACACGTGATCTCTAAGGATGGGATTAGAGTAGATCCGAGTAAGATTTTAGCGGTTCATGATTGGCCTAGACCTACTACTCCTATCGAGGTTTGCAGCTTTGTTGGGTTAGCAGGGTACTACAGACGGTTTGTAGAGGGGTTTTCTTCTATAGCAACACGTTTGACTAGTCTTACTAGGAAGTATGTCCCATTTCAGTAGTCAGCTCAGTGCGAGGATGGCTTCCAGAGTCTTAAGGCCTTATTGACTTTAGCTCCTGCGTTGAATTTGCTGGTTGAGGGTCAGAGTTTTTTGGTATACTGTGATGCTTTTGGGGTTGGTCTTGGTTGTGTGTTGATGCAACAAGGTCATGTGATTGCATATGCATAGAGGTGGGTGAAGGTTCACAAGTGCAACTACCCCACCTATGACTTGGAGTTGGCAACGGTAGTTTTCACGCTTAATATCTAGAGGCACTACTTATATGGTGTTCATTGTGAGATATTCATCAATCACCATAGTCTTCAGTACATTATGAGTCAGCGAGAGCTGAACTCGAGGCAGAGGAGATGGATTGAGCTACTGAAGGAATATAATTTCACTATTTTGTACCATTTGGGCAAGGCAAATATGGTAGCCCATGCCTTGAGTCAAAAGGTGGTGAGTATGCACAACCTAGCTTCACTTTCAGTTGTGAAGCGACCGTTGGCCTTGGACATCTAGTCCTTGGCTAACCGCTTGGTTAGGATTGATTTATCAGATATCAGTAGAGTTCTTGCTAGTGTTAAGGTTTGGTCTATTATTATTAATCAGATTCAGCGCCTTTAGTTTGAGGATCAGCAGTTGTGTAACCTTTGAGATCAGGTTGTTTGAGGTGAGGCCATCCAGGCTACTCTTGATTGAGATGGGGTTATAAGGTTTGGTGGTTGACTTTGTGTTTTGAGGGTTGGTGATTTGATCCAGTTGATACTTTATGAGGCACATTGTTCTAGATAATCCATTTATCCTGGTGCGATGAAGATGTAAAGAGACTTGAGATAGCTTTACTGGTGGAGTGGTTTGAAGTGGGACGTAGCGGAGTTTGTATCTCAGTGTTTGAACTGTGAGCAGGTGAAGTTCGAGCATATGAGACCTGGTGGTTTGATGCAGCGACTTCCCATTACTGAGTGGAAGTGGAAAGGGATTACCATGGATTTCATGGTTGGTTTACCTCATACTTCCTGGGGTTTTAATTCCATTTGGGTGATTGTGGATCGGCTGACTAAGTTAGCCCATTTCTTGTCGGGTCAAACTCCCTACGATGTCGAGAGGTTAGCTCAGATTTACATTCGAGAGGTTGTTCCGTTGCATGAGGTCCCAACTTCTATTCATTTCAGACTGCGACACTCAGTTCACATCTCAGTTTTTGAGGGCTATTCAGCAAGACTTGGGTATAGAGGTTTGGATTAGTACTGCTTTCCACCCTCAGACAGATGGCCAGTCTAAGAGGACTATTCAGGTCCTGGAGGATATGTTTTGGGCCTGTGTTCTTGACTTTGGAGGTTCTTGGGATTAGTTTGTGCCTTTAGACGAGTTTGCTTATAATAATAGTTTTTATTCGAGCATCGACATGGAACCTTTCAAGGCTTTGTATGGTAGGCATTGCAGATCGCTGATCAGTTGGTTTGATGGTTTAGAGTCTAGATCGTAGAGTACAAATTTGCTTCAAGATTCCTTAGACCGAGTTTGTGTGATTCAGGATAGACTTAGAGCAGCTCAGAGTAGGAAGAAGAGCTATGCTGATCGTAGACTTCGTGCCTTGGAGTTCAGTGTTGGTGACTTGGCTTTCCTCCATGTGTCTCCCATGAAGGGCATGATAAGATTTGGTCAGTGGGGGAGGCTTAGCCCAGGTTCATTGGGCCATTTGACATTCTTTAGAGGGTTGGTAGTGTTGCCTACATGTTAGCCTTGCCTCTGAATTTTTTCAGCTATGCATCCAGTTTTCTATGTCTCCATGTTGCGTCGATATGTTCTAGATGAGTCTTATGTATTGCATTGGGATTTGGTTCAATTGGATGAGAGTTTGTCCTTTATTAAGAAGCCGATAGCTATCTTGGCCAGAGATGTCAGGAGGTTCAGATCTAGGGATATTCTGGTTTTGAAGGTTCAGTGGAGGCATCTTTTGGTCGAGGACGCTAATTAGGAGACCGAGAGTGAGTTATGATCTCCGTATACACAGTTGTTTGAGCCTTCAGGTACTCTCTTCTTCTTGATGTTCGAGGATGAAAGTATTTTTAGTAGTGGATGTTATGATGACCCTTCCGATAATTTTTATGTTTACTCTTTCCTTGTGTTAGAGCTTTCTTGTAGTGGCCCCAAGTCATTTATGGCTTGCTGGAACAGGTAGTTCGGTGCCCTGGTCATTCATTTGGTTTTTTTTGCCGTTTTCTTGTTTTATAACTTAAACTTGGAATATCATTGACTTTAGTCAACAATCATATCTAACATGCTCAGAATCAAATTTTGACAGTTCTGTTAGCTCTGGAGCATTGATTTTTGTCTAGTTGGACCTTTAGTCGAGGGCTGAGAACTTTCGATGTGGGTTTTATATTGGTTTTTCTATTTTCAAGCCATTTGGAGTTGAAAGTGGAACTTTGGTCAGCTTTCAATGATCGGAGCGTCATATTCAAAATCCGATGATTGCATCAGCTCCGGAATGATGAGTTTAGGGTAGGCAGATGGTTGGTTTGGGTCCCACGTGTGCTGGGCTCTTTTCGAGTGTTTGGTTACTTGTTGGTTAGTGTTGACTTGGGTCAACATTTCTCTGAAATGACCTCGTATGGAAGTTTAGTCGATTCTGTTGAGTCCGGAATGTCATTTCCACTTTGTTAGGTTTATTGTTTTTTGAGTTTTGATTTTTGATCGTGCCCGAAATGCCCCGTAGAGTTCTAGAAATGTTGCAGGTTTTTGTTGTTGCAGGTGCAGGCCTTAATCGCGATCGCGAACCTTTTTCCCTGCGACCGCGATGAAGCACCTGGTCCCTTGTTCTTCGTGATCATGACGTCCCCTGTCGCGATCGCGATAAGGCCTTCTCTCTTTTGTTCTTCATGACCGCGTGTCTAGTCCTTGTGAATGCGATGGTCTAGCCAGCGTGGCCCTCGCGATCGTGAGGGGTCCCTTCGCGATCACGATGAAGGACCCCTGGGCGGTATATTAGTTTTTCCACTTCATCTTCTTCACTCTAAAATCAGCATCTTCCATTGTTATAAGCTCTAAGCTCGTCTAGACTCTGTATTGACTCAATTCTTGGTGTTGACGTAAAAATTCCTTGCTTGTGATCGTTCCTCCATCATAAATTGTAAGTTTTATCCGCTTTATTTCAATAAATCCTCTTTTTTGATCCTTCAATTGTTCTGATTAATTGCTGGCAAGTTTGAGCTATTTCCTTGGACTAATTCCTTCTATACTCTTAGCATGCACACTTTGGAGTGTAGTGATCATTGTGCACTTTTCCGTTCTCGGCTTTGGCTTATAGGACCCATAGGCTCGTCAGTGACCTAAATTTTGACCCAGCTATTACTATAGCATTATGGGTATCGTTAGACTCGTTTTGATGTGTTAATTATGTTTGTGATAGTTTGATTATCATTTGGAGCTTCTCAGAGCAGTTCGGCCTCAGATATCATCGTGCCAACAGCTTGTCATCGGAAGATAGGTAGGTTACGGTCTAAACTCCCTAGGCTTTGCATATATCAGATAAAATTGTAATAGTTAGTATCCTTGGGTTGGGTTATTAGCTTGGCACCACAGACCGTGACCGTAGTTCCCTGTCCATCCCATTTCTTTCATCCATTTTGTGTAGTACTCTTTGTGGTTTGATGTTATCACCCTTGTGGTCTTATGTGGCCTTGTTTCGACTCTGGACCATAGATGGCAGGCTATTCGGGGATGTCCATGAGTCCCTGACATCGTTATCACGATTTTAGGCTGGTTATCTATGTTGTAGAGCGATTGTAGCTTGTGTAGGGACGATAGGTTGGTTGTGAGCAGTTGGGCTATTATCTGTGATTGATCATGTCATTTCATTACATTCAAAGAGGATTTTTACCATACTTACTATGGTTTTGGCTTCGGGCCTACTAGTACTGATTTTCTAAATATTGCATGGCCCTGGAGGGCCGTTTTTGACGGAAATGACTTGGAAATAGTTTTGGTCTTGATTTGTGGATCTTCTTGGGAAAGGATATAAAGCATGGTTTCTATCACAATTTTTACTACTATTGCTAGACACGGCAGGGCCGTAGTTCTAGATGGATTTTCTTACTGATTTGAGATGGTATTAGACTCGATCGGACTAAGTATCAGAGATGTTTTACTACTATTTTAGACCCGGTTATGCCTGGGCACCCTTGGTGGGGTTTTTGAGACGTATTTCACTATTTTAGACCTGGACAGAGTCTGGGCACACATATTGAGATTTGAGTCTCCAGCTTGGATTTGGATCCACTCCGGGTGATTTCTCCCAGATTGAGTTATAGTATGGGGTCCGGGACTTACATTGACCTTGCCGATCCGAACCAAGGGCCTTGGGCTACATATGTCGGAGGAGGGGTATACGGTGGAGTAGAGGTATACGGGCAGTTTCCTTCCATGGAACCTACCTGTTGGGTCCGTTCGGTGCCGGAAAAGGTACATAAAGAGTTACTGTTCCACCCAGAGATCATCATGTATCATAACATTTGTTGTTTCAGGCTCCACCCCTGTTTACTATTTGTTAGTGTACTCTCCGGTTGTATGGACGATCGGAGGGTTTGGTTTTAACTTGTTTGCATTCCTCGATTGTATGGGCGGCCAGGGGACTGTAGGTAGACTGTTATTACTCTATCACGTTATTATTCCCTGTCATGGTTGTATATAAGGTTGATTACTGAGAGATTGTTGGTTTCTTGTCTTGAGATTTATATGCTTAGTGTTGTTATTAGTTCCTGTTCCTGAGCATGACTATCTTTATTCTTCTTCTCCCTTCCCTGTCTACCTGAGGTTACCAGAATACCGTCCACTTCTAAACTTCTTATATATAGTGTTATTGTGAGGACCCCATGTGCGTCATTTCTTACTTTCACATGTGCATGTTGTGTATATATCCTACTTGCTAGCCTTGTATGTTGTATTCTTCTGTCTTCCCTCTGGGCTTGTTTTTGTGTACTTCTTCGTTGATTTGGTGACTACTTGCTTCTACTCTGCCTGTTACTATTCTTTTATCTTATATGTGCCCAGTCGGCCTATGATACCTACTGGGTACCATTTGCTTTGCATTTGGTGCTCATACTACTCTATGCATCTTCTGGTGCAAATCCTAGTGTGATCAATCGGTGCTAGTTTGTGGGAGACTTGTTCTTGGAAATCTTGGAGCGTCCAGACTGAGGGTGAGCTCTAGGCGATCGGAGCTTGGATTTAGTTTATCTTTTGCATATTTTATACTCTCTTAGCTTCGGAGACATGATGCGTATGTATTATTTTGGGTCCCTTTTGTACTCTTTATGTAGACCTGGCTCTTATATACCGTGATACTAGGTTTTGGGTGTTGTCTTAGCTTCTGTATGTTATATATGTATACTCCTGTTGTTACTTTTCTTCTCGTATAACCCTTGCTTTTATTTATATTACGTGTTCTTCCGCTTACCTATTAGATAGTGGCCCATTACTAATCGTTCTGGGCTACGGGGATTGATTCACCTACTGAGAGGTTGTAGGTGCCATCATGACCGAGAAATCGGGTCATGACAGGAAAGAGGAGTTGATGGTTTAATTTTTGTCTTAGCATGTGCTGTAGCTATAATTACAAAATTATTGTAGACGTTAGTATGCCAAGTCATCCCTAATATTGCTAAGGGAGCAAAACTCATAATTATTCGTGGCGATAACTTGATCAAAGTAAATCCAATTGGATGAATATCTTCCCTATATGTATATTTGGGATTCATGTTATCTTTGCTTTAATTACAAGGGTATTGGTTGATAACTTCGTTCACTCTTTATTGGTTATTAATTTGAGAATTTTTGTATGTATGTAGGGATGGTTGGAAGTTGGAAGGGAGATATGTTGATTGAATTGTGAGTTACATTCGCACATATGGGTGGATCTAGAGACAAAGATATATATTCAGGCAATCATAATTTTTTCTTGGAATTTATTTTATTACTCAAATATATTACTTAGTAATACACGCGTAATGTTCAAATTTGTATACTCAATGATATGGATTACACATGTATTATTTTGTTATTTATTTTATATAATTTTTTATTAGTTGACGTGATATACATGTGCAAAGCACGTACACTAAACTAGTATAATTAAGCACAAATACAATCAAAATTGATCAACATTTTAAAATACTATCAAAAGTAGCCCATATTATATAGACTAGATGAAGCGGTGCTTGTTGTCTTTTTTTCTTCGCTCTAAAGTAGCTACTTTAGAAAACCTTTTATTTCATAATTTTCTATTATGTAACAAGAAATTTCAAACAAAGGCATCTAAATAAACATGGAAAATGAACAAGTAACTAAATCAATCTCATCTTCTAATAATTTTATAGTTCATTCACATCAAAATCACAAAGGATCCACTATGTGCCTCATTCTCAATTACAACATCAACATCATTTGTCCTTGAATGAAATAGGAGTTGCTTCACATCATCTTTAGTGAATGATAGGATAGAAAAACCAAATGAATGACATCATCTTGAGTGGCAACTCTTTCAAACAAACACCGCAACATTGCAATTCAACAAATAGCATTTATTTATTAAAAAGTTGGCCTTTGAAAGTCCATAGTTCTTCAATAAATCGATCTTTTTACTTGCATCTTTTGTTGTGGGGTGGTGGGGTGGATGGACGTTGAATATTGGCAATTCTCTATTTTGACACTGGAGCACAATCATATGCTTTGTGCATTTCCAATAAAAGTTTAAACTTTAAGTTATTGAATGGACTATAAGTGTTCACTTTTGCAAATGTAAAACTCATATCTATAATTTTTTCATTGGCGATACTACTCACATTATTCTGTATGGTCTGAAAATATTTTTCAGAAATATTATTCTATAATGAAGGAAATTTAAAAAATAAATTGTCAAATAAAATTGTTAATCAACAAAATAAAATCAACCAAAAGATAAAATTAGAAACTCTAAATTTGCTTTACCAGTGCGAAGACCATTATGATTATCACATTTTAAAATCAAAACATGTACTCTGGTTTCAGCTTGTAGCACATTCCAAAGTTTATAGTCTCTACTTTTTCTTGGGCGGCAGATCAATAATCAACTCAGGGTGGATAGCAATGGAGTCAAGATGCCCTGAATTCACAAATATTTGTACCCTATTTTCAGTTTATAGCATATTCCAAAGTTTATATTCTCTACTTTAGCTTTCTCGGGCGACAAATCAATAGTCGACTCAGGATGGTAGCAAAGGAGTCAAAAAGCCTTGATTCCACAAATAGTAACAGTTTCAAATCAATTAAATAGAGTAGAGTTTTTTCCATGAAAGAATAACAACATTTCATTCATGGACAAAAGCTACAAAACATGTAATATTTAAATATCTAGCACCTCTATAGAAGTCTGATACATGATTGCATAGAGAGTTAAACAATGAAAAAAATTACCAATAGGTCATTGATCTGTTCATTGCAAACAAACAATAAGCACACTGATCAAGATGTCATTAGCAAAAGTTGCATTCCTCTATTGTAGTTTTAATAGTTCTATCATTAACTCCCTCTTCTCTTGATTATCTTCCATGGTGAATGCTCCATTTGTCCTTATATAAAGCTATAGACAGTATAACTATATAAATCTTAAATTATCATAGGTAAAGCATCAATATAGACAAACTATTATTAATAGAAAAAATAAAACTATGTATAGCAAACACATTTCTTCTATTAGCTCTTTTCAGTCTATATTTAACCATATGTGTGGGAAGAACTATAACACCTCGTAATTTATTTCATGTTTATGTCGCTTTATATGCCTTTTTGTAATGATCCTTCTGGTCATTTATATATTTTTTTCTTTCTTGTACTGTTAGAGCTTGCCTGTAGCGGCTCCAAGCCATTTATGGCTTGCTGGGATCGGTTGTTCGGTGCCCGAACCGTTTGTTTGATCTATTTGGACGTTCCTTATTTTAGAGCTTTAAACTTTGGAAATCATTGACTTTGGTAAACATTCTTAGCTATCGTACTTCGAATCGAATTCTGACAGTTCCGTTAGCTCTGGAGCATGGACTTTGGTCTAGTGGGACCTTTGGTTGGGATCCGGGAACTTTTCAGCTTGGAATTCTCTCTCATTTTGTGTTTTCAAGCTAGTTGGGCTTGTTTGGTTGACTTTGGTCAATATTTGGAGAAGACAGCCTCGGATGAATTTTTTTTCAGCGCTGTTAGCTTCAGAATGTCGAGTTTAGGCAAGAGGAACCATTGATTCAGTCCCGAGTCTTTCAAACTTGATTTTTGCCCTTGGGTTCCATTTTGGGAATTGTTGGCCTAAATATTGATTTTGTGCGTGGGGCCTACTTTTCATTAAATCGACCTTCAATGGGATTTTTGTCGATTTTATTGTATTCGAAGCGCCATTTTTAGTTGAATAACTCAGTTCGTTTGTGTTTGTTGGATCCCGAATACGTTCTCGAGGGTCCATCGGGAGTTAAATTCTTGTTGGCTTGGTTGATGGCAGCTGGTTGCTGTCATAGCACCAACATGCCCTTCGCCTATGCGGGGCATGTTTGCCTACGCATAGGGCAAGGCTAGCCGCCCCTTTGTTTGGCCTTCGCCTATGTGTGGGGCTGACCGCCTACACATAAGGCAAGCCAGCTGCCTCATTTTGTGCTTTTCCTATGCGTGTGGATAGCCGCCTACGCGCAGGGCAATGCCAGCCGCCCCAATTTTGGGCCTTTGCCTAGTCAATGCCTTGGCCGCGTTCGCATAGGCCTAGGCTGGTAGCTTTAAGTTGGCTAATTTCCTTTCTTCTCCTTCATTTCTCAAAGCCTCCAACCTTGGTTTCTCCATTGATAAATCATAAAAACCTCCACTTTCCACCATTATTGACCCCAACTGGTTGGAGGGTAATATTTTAACGATCCTTGCTCGTTTAGCGGCTTCTAAAACGGGTAAGTCCTCTCTTTAATTCCATTTTCCTCCATTAATTTCCCTTTGTGATTCATGATTGGTGGGCTATTTTGGTGCCCCAATTCTTGTCTATTTCTGCTCAAATTTTGAGCATGTGCTCCTGGATTATGGGGAACACTGTGATATTTTTTATTTCTGGTTTCAAGTTACGAGACCCACAGGCCCGTTTGTGATTCAGATTTTGTCCCGGTAATGTTTTTAGCATTATGGGTATCATTGGTTTCATTTTGACGTGTAGATTATTGTGTTGATAGTATTTTCATGATTTGGAGATTCTCGGAGTAGTTGGAGCCTGGACAATGTCGTTCTCGTAGCTAGTCATTGGACGACATGTAGGTTATGGTTTTCCCTACCTAGACTCTGCGTATATAGGCTATAACTGCATTAATTAGCTTCCTTGGGTTGGTTTTCTAGGTTGGTACCCTCAGACCTTGCCCCTCTTTTTCATTCATTTATTTCTTGCGTTGGTTGTAGTATTCATGTAGTATTGCTATTTGACCCTTGTGGCCTCGTGTGACCTTTTTATATGCCTCTGGACTATAGAGATTTGGATATTTGGGAATGTCCGTGATTCCCAGATATCGTGAACTTACTTTAGGCTGGTTATCTGTGCTTTAGAGCTGTTTGTGCCTGTGTAGGGCCGATAGGAATGTTTGTGAGCCATTTTGGGCTACTCTATTATTTGCGAGCATATCATACATGAAAAAAGTTTTCCCTACATATTTTACTATTGATTTGTCTTTGGGCCTACTATAAACAGTTTTCTAAACTTTGCATGGCCCCGAGGGCCCATTTTCGATAACTGATTTTGAAAGGATTTTGAAATTGGCTTTTATGAAACATATTGGAGAAAAAAGGATATTACGATGATTTGATTACCAGTTTTCACATATACTAGGCTCGACTATGCCAGAGTGCTAGACTTGATTTACTGCTGTTTTAGACCCGGATACGCTCCGGGTACTCTTTATAAGGGTTATCGAGACTTGATTATTGATTTAGACCCGAATACACTTCAAGCACCCTTTGATGGGGTTTTTGAGACTACTATCACTGATTTAGACTCGGGTCGAAGCTGGGCATGTACTATGAGGTTTCGATTATTGAGTTACACTTTGAGGTTCGCAGTTTTAGTATATGGTCTACGAGTAGACCTCCATGGTCTCTGCCATTCCTGGGCAACTGGCTACGGGATAATGCGTGTGCTAGAAGGATGGGTGTACGGTGGAGTAGAGGTACACGGACAGTGTCCTTCCATGGGTCCTGCCTCTAGTGGGCCTTTGGGGTACCAGAGGGGGAACATACGAGTTACTATTGTTTTGGGAGAAATAGTTATTTGACATTTGAAAAATCATTTTGAAAATCTAAGTTAAAGTTTCAAAACAATTTTCAAGTAAAGAAGAGTCGCCACTTATTTTAATTTGAGGAAAACCAAGAAAAACTTGAAAAGATATTTAAAGTCTTAAAACAGATAAAGATTTCAAAGATTAAAAGATTCGAGGTAAGAGGTTTTTATTAATGCTTTTAGAAGGTTTTTGAGGCATTAAAACCGTTCGCTAACTTGCGATTATCCAGACTTGTTCAAACATAACTTATTTGACAAACTCTAAAAGAAAATGTTTGTTTTTCCAAAACATGGGATTATAACAAAGGTATTCCAACTTAAAGACAAGTAAAAGTTTTGAACTTCAATAACAAGTCAAGTAAATTCATTTGTGAGGAAAACAGACTTATAGGAATATTTAGAAGAAAACCGAAGTTGGGTTAATGCTAAATAAAGAGTTTTCCCAGAAGGAAAATTGAAACAAGAAAGATACTCTTTTAGGGTAATTCAACTAAGTTAATAAGTCAGTCTAATCAATACAATAATAGTAATCTAAACTACACAATAAAGAGTTAAGGAAAAAAGAAATTAATTAAGCCTTTCGGCTTAAACAACTTGGACTTTAGTCCAAAATCCGGCCCTAAATTTCTAAGTTGTAGGCTTTGGCCCACTATTTGCAAGACTTGGACCTTTGAGTCCAATTTACAATTTCCTTCAAACTTTTAGCCCTTTAGGACTGCTGCTATTGCTACATGGGCTTTAGACCATTCTTCTTCAAACCTAGTGCATTTTGGACTGTTGCTGCCGCTGACTTGTTTATATGGGCTTTTAGCCCATTTGCTTTCTTGAACAGATATTAGCTTCCCTTCTTGTGGGCTAACTCGACCAGAATATGGTGTTGGGTAACGGCCCAACAAAAATGCAAAGGAGATTTGAGGAGTCCAAGTTGGACTCGAGGTGTTACATGCAATAAACAAAAAATAGATGCATTAATATATGGTGGATAAGATAATTTTTAGCTATTTATGTCAAAAGCATGCAAAAATGGCTTAAGTCAACTGTTCACATGAAGCTTGTAAAATTGGTACACCAAATTGATTTGCTAATGTTCTATATAGAAGAAAACACCTTCATTCTTACTGTTATGAGGTAACAGGGAAGGGAAAGAATTGTTGGACTCGATCAAATCATGCAAAGAGAGGAGGAGAGACATACGCTAGCATGTGGCACAGTTGAGTCAAATTAATGGTGGAAAATAATGATATTTAACCATGTATTTCAAACTAGAAAGGTAGTCATTTTTCTTGACTAGTCGACTTAACACTAGGTGAACATACTCAGGAATAAACAAGCTGCAATTAGTCATAAAAACCCACCTAAGCAGAGCATATAAATGATTTTGAAGGGGTCGTTTTACTTTAAACATGAAAGAGGTGGAGATAGGTTAGAAAAAGAGATAGAAATATATATATATATATATATATATATATATATATATATATATATATTTCACCATGAACGTCTCCCTATGGAAATGGAAACAATACCTCTAAATTTGTAAGTAAAATCGATAACTGGTTCATTCAAAAACAAGTCATCATTCCCAGTTTGTTCAAACCATGAAAAATAACCATAAGTTGAAAAGCAAAATTTTATTAATTTGTTTATTTTTAAATCAAAAGTCAATTTTGACAGACAATAGGAGCTTTAGAATTTCAGCAATTCATTGGTAACACTTTAAAGAAGAACAAAGAGAAGTTGATGGAGGGCCAATCATTAAATGAATTTCAAACACATATCTAAGATATTGAGACTTGTTCTCATTTATTCCGTACAAACAATCAGAGGGGACAAAATTAAGGGTAAACAAACACATATTGTCATAGGAAAATGATTATATTAGGATTCTATATAAATTTCAGCCGACGAGAAACATTCTTCATAAAACATCAAAAAGCAATTGTTAAAATCAAATGGTTTTAACATGCATTCAATAATGTGTCAAACACATAGAAAAGGAAAGAGAGAGAGAGGGTAATGCTCATTCAAGAATATTGAAGTTCAAGGACTTTCAGAGATGGAAATATAGCATAAAGAGGTGTATCCTATCTCTAGTCCTAAACTCAAGAAACACATAAAGGACAGAAACCAAGAAACCTTCATGGAAAAATTCTTTCATCAAAAAAACACTCACAAATAGTCATAAATGAAACAGTAAGCAACATGATTTTTTAACGATTTCTAAAATTGATAACACAGCTTCGAAATCGGCAGAAATGAATCCTACTATTCTATTTTCAAACTTTTAACATAAAAACCACATAATATCAAACAAAACCAGCCTAAAACCAACATGAACTTTTCTAAAAAAAAAATGAACACAACTTTATATCTCGCTAAAAAAAGGAAAACAATGTGAATGAGGGGTTTTCCTCTTTTGGAGCAGCGAACTAGACTTACGAACTTCATCAGAGAACTTCACAACCAAAAAAGGAACTCCAAACACAATTCTTTCACCTTGAAAACGATGAAAAGAACTCAAATTCTTCACCAAGAAATCTCGAGCTTTCTCAAGCTTTTTTTAGGGTTCTCTTTGGCTTTGAAAATGTTACCCAATACTATGAATAGTGGGGTTTATATAGGAGGGGACTTGGGGAAATTTGGGAGCTATTTTTTGATGTGGGATGAGGGGTTTTCAAGGGTTTTTCTGCAAAATCCTTAGAGGATTTTGAATTCTTTGTTGGATAAGGATATGAGCTGTCGAATTTATACCATCGGGGTATAGATTTTGAATGGGGTTTCACCAAAATGACGAAGAGAATATGTGGATAAGGACACATTGCCCATTTTTGGTACCTTCTTAGTACGATCCTCATGCTTAGCACGCGTTTTGTACGAAAGAGGTGAGGGAAATTATTGGATTAAGGTGCGGCAATTAGGGTTTGTAAGTTGTTGTTGTTCAGCTGAGAAGAAACAAGATATATCAAGGGTACGTTTGGCATCTATGTAAAATGAGAGAAAGAGAGAAAGAAGTGTATAAGGCTGTGAAGGGTGGGACTGGACCGGGTTAAGGGAAAAAAGGTGGGCTAGGTAGGTTGTTGGAATTGTTTTGAGCCCAAATTTGGACGATGACAAAGAGGTGTGAGGGTTGTTTAAAATTTTGCCACATTTGCAAAATATGGACACTTTTAGTTTAGGAGATAGCCAAATTCAGAAGGATTTAGGGGAATTCGGCCAAAATTTAAGTATTTTAAGAATTTTGGCTAGAATTGAAATAGAGATGAATTAATCAAAATCAATTCTTGAGCTTATTCAATTGAAACGATTTGAAATAGTTATTATGTTTCAAGCATAATTATTCCTTTTAAAATTAAGAGACAAATTATTCAATTGACCTCTAATTTTAAATCAATTTGGAGAAAATTAAGCATTTTCAATTTTAAAAGGATTTTCTTATGAAATTAAACTTTAAAATGGTTTCTTAAGTAAATTTATATAAATTCCACATAATTAAATATAAAGAAAAAAAAAATTCTTACTCAAAACTTTTATAAAGCTAATTTCGAGAATATTTTACCCTTTTACAAAATAATTATTTAAAAAATTATTTAAAATTTGAAAAAGGCTCAAGATTAATTTGTAATGTGGAAGGTAAAAATTGGGTGATAACAATTGTCCCCCCCTTTGGGTAGGGTGGATCTAAGAAACTCTGGGAAAAGAGAATTGACGTTCCCAATTTTATCCGACCATAGATTCATCTTCAGAAAGTTGTTGGTCCTAGCACAAATTTCAAGGAATCATAGTTGAATTTCGATATCGAGTTTTCCTACATATCTTAGGTTACATGCGAGTTCGGTCCACTTGTAGTTCAAGATGCTTGATTTTATGCATAACTTTTGAAAGAATTCAACAACTATTTTGGCTTCGGATTAAAGAGAGACCGGAAAGTTGGAGAGTAAGAGGATTGGGGGTTTGGAATGCAACCGAGTTTTCAACATAGATCCCGCCTACATATCCCAAGACTCGGGGAATCAGGCTACTTGTAGTTCGACTCAATAGGTGGAAAAGATGATCTTTATGTTAAGACAATCTTTGGCTCGGGATGATGGACAAATGGATTGAGCTATAGAAAAGAAGCTTGTAACCTCTAAACTATGAATGTGTCGCGCTTCACACCTAGAAGTAAGATTTTACTTGGATATAATTTCCAAAGCACGAGGTGTATCATCACCCAAATTTAAAAAGGAAGAATATTAGTTCCAGTGTGAATTCAGAAAGTACTCTGGATGCGAAACCAAAAGCTCCATGACAGGAATACCCATCTGCCTTCTAATAATGGTATGGTTTGATGGCGGTGAAAGACGTTCCTCAGCTCACATCCAACAAGTTTGGTATTCCTCTTCGGACTGTGTCCCAGTTTGCTGCTAAGAAAAGTTTCACGTTTTGCTGCATCCTTTTTAGAGTAGTCCGCACCTGTGGTTTTGTTTTGAGAATTCATTCTTCTCGGATGCTCTCGACAACATCTCAAAACAAAATTGTTAGTGATAAAGTAATTCCATTTTAGAGAGATAGCTTCTTTGCCATACCTCATCCTTGGATTATGTTCGAATCCCGTATTGTGATGTCCTTTTGACGTACTTTGTACCTGTCATTCTGGTTTGAGATTTTCATCCTCTCGGATGTTCTAGGCAATATTTTGAAACAAAATTGTTAGTAGTAAAGTAACTCAATATAGAGAGACAACTTTCTACCTCATTTTTTAATCTGTTGTTTCTTGAAGAAGAGGTCATCCTTTCCTGTCCCTGTGATAGGAAATAACATCTTCCATCCCAAATAAACATGATAGCCTTTGTAGATATCGCATAAGATTGCCTTTGTGGCAATCTTTGAATATGACGACCCTCGTAGCCATTTGATGTGATGGTCCTTGTAACCGTTTGTGGCATTCTCTTGAATGTGATGGCCCTCACAACTATTGGTAGTAGTATTTACATATGACTCTGAGGTAAGTCTTGCGCATCATCCGTATCAACGTGACTAATAGATATTCCCCTAATTGCCAGGCTTTGGATAATCTAGCACATTATTTGAGTTTCAATAGAGGTGGCTTACAGATGTCCCTTAAATCTACAGATTTTCAAGTAATCTTTCATATCATCCGACTTTGGATAGAGGCGACATATAAATGCCCTTCAAATTGCCAGTTTTTAGGGTAATCCTGTACTTTTATCCAATCTTGGATGTAACACAACTTACAGATTTCCCTTGAATTGTTAGCCTTTGGGTAGTTCTACACAATATCAACATGGATATGTTGTGGCTTATAGATAATCCTCGGACCATCAATTTTTGGTAGTCTTGAATTTTCATCCAATTTTGAATATTATTGCGACTCACACATTACCCTTGAACTACCAACCCTTAGGCGATCTTGCACACTATCCAATTTTAGATATCATTGTGTCTTACAGATAACTCTAGGGTTGTCATGTTTTGGGCAATATTGCACACTATCCGATTTTAGATATCACTGTGGCTTACAGACGACCTTTGACCTTTGACCTTCCAAATTTTGAGAAATCCAGTTTAACATCTGACTTGGATAGCGTCTTATGGACATCCCTCAGAACATATGCTTTTGACCTCGACAGCAAGCATTATTTGATCATCGAGAGTTGATAAGGCCTTTGCCACAAGATCAAATATAGTTATATCTTCTGACGGTCGATGCTCTCGAATGTATAAACATCCTTCTATGTAAGGCTTCATTGTGCGATATATGATATAAATATGATTTTGGGTCGATCCTTCCTACCAAGTGTGACTTAGGGATACCTCTGAATGTCATCCTCTTTGAAATCGGTTGGTAGAGGGAAATAATCTTTGCAACAAATATATATCTGTGGTATTTGATCATGATGGTCCTTGCGACATAGTCCTCGTGACACGGTCCTCGCGACATAAAAATATGATAATGGTATGTATGATCGTGCAATGGCACACGTAGAAGTTGCAAAAAATATCACATTTGGTCTTTATGTTGTCATGTTGACTCCTTTGTGTGTACCTGCCCTCAAGGCAAATGATTTGTAGACACAGTGTCGCTCTTACTAGAGACCACAGTCAAATTCAAAAAACTTAAAAGACAACGTTTACGAATCTAATCAAAATAACTTTCATTTCGAATGTGAATGAAATGGCCATACCCATTTCTGGGGACAACCACAAATACCATTTCCAAACATCATCTTTTCGCGGTGATTTCTGATTTGCTGTGGATTTGTGGAAAATGTCACCGATCGCTTTTTGGTGCCTGGATTTTGAGGTTGGACATAGTGTCCTGATCTACTTGGGGATTCGAGGATGTTGACTATCTCTCTTTATTTGGTAGTTCCCGCAAACTCCAAGGAAATTCATCTATTCCGGGATCTTTTGCTTTTTTTGGTTTTCCTCCCACTGTTTTGGCTTTCCTTGCCAATTTTGAGAAAATCTGGCCTTGTTGTGTTTCTTTGAACATATTAAATAACAAGTGACTTTCACCGATCCCTAACACACTTTTTAGGACAACCTGCATCCACAAAAAAATTGTTAGTTTTTTGGCAAAACTTATATGTGTTGACCTCCTTCGATCTTCTGCTCCTTGCTTTGTCTTTACTGGGTTCTTTCCACTCTCGGGTACTCTTCGTCCTCAACTCCCCGGGTCTCAGTAGGCATGATGTGAAACAAGAAGGTAAAATAAGATAGGAATTAAAAGGTAGAATTTAAAGAGAGATAGACACAATTAGATTCAAACAATTAAAAGATATAATGGTGAACTAACCAATACACCACTTAATTGGAAATTAAAAGCATCTAATCTATTAGAATCTTCAAGAAGGTACTTACCTTACTTGCAAATCCTAGGACAAAATATAGAAATTCAACAAAGGGTTTTCAAGCTTTCACAAGAGGCACAATTCATCAAATGTCAAAAACTAACTATGAAACCCTAATATTCTACTATTTATACTAAAGGTTAAAAGTAGGAAGAAAAGACTCAATTACCCCTCATTAAAATTATAAGCTAATTAAAATGGTAGAGAACTTAATATATTAAATATCTTCAAGTCTTCCATGTTGGAGCCTTTCAAAGATTCCATCTTCATCCATAAAGCTTGCAATGCTTGAAGGTCCTTAGCTTGACTCCTTGTGAACGACCTCCTTAAAGTAGTGTCACTTTGATTTACATCACTCTCCCCTTCTTCAAAAAAATTCATCCTCGAATTTGCCACACCTACATCAAAAAGATATAGATCACTAACATTAAAAATATTATGGACCAAATACTCACTTGGTAAGTCCACTTTGTAAGCATTATCTCCAATCTTCTCAAGCACTTGAAAAGGTCCATCTCCTCTTCGCATAATCTTATTCTTCCATTTGCTAGGAAATCTTTCCTTTCTAAAGTGAACCCATACCCAATCACCGGGTACAAAAGTAATTCTTTTTCGTCCCTTGTTGGCTCTTTTGGTTGCATCTTTGTTGGCATTCTCAATTTGCAATCTCACTTTCTCATGGATGCTCTTCATAGCTTTTGCCTTAGATTTAGCATCTATACTCACAATGACATCTTTGGGTAAAGAAGTTAAATCTAATGGAGTCAAGGGATTAAAGCCATAAACACACTCAAACGAAGTTATACCGATAGATCTATGAATAGTTCTATTATATGAAAACTCAATTAATGGCAATTGATCCTCCCAAGAAGTTAACTTTTCTTTAATCATAGCCCTAAGCATGTTACCTAAAGTTCTATTAACCACCTCAGTTTGACCATCCATTTGAGGATAACACAAAGTAGAAAATAACAACTTTGTTCCCAAATTTCCCCACAAACACCTCCGAAAATGGTTAAGAAATTTTGAATCTCTATCACTAACAATGGTTTGGGGAACACCATGAAATTTCATCACATTATGAACAAATAAAGTAGGAACATGAGATACATCATCACTTTTATGACAAGCAATAAAGTGAGCCATTTTAGAAAATCTATCCACAACAACAAAAATGCTATTCTTACCATTCCTAGTCCTAGGGAGGCCAACAACAAAGTCCATGGAAATATCTAGCCAAGGGCCGCTAGGAATAGGCAAAGGGGTATACAAGCCATGGGGATGGGTACAAGATTTAGCATGCTTACAATCCAAACACCTAGCACAAATTCTTTCCACATCTCTTATCATCTTAGGCCAAAAAAAATGTTCAGTAAGAATAGCTAAGGTTTTGGACACTCCAAAATGACCCATCAAGCTTTCATTGTGTGTCTCTTTCACCAACAACTCTCTCCATGAAGGCATAGGTATACAAAGCTTTCAATTCCTAAACAAATAACCCTCTTTCAACTCAAATATGGGAGTTCTAACTTCATTACCCGCTTTAACAACTTGCACACACCTATTTAAGCTCACTTGACACTCTCCAAAAAAATTTCCAAAATCATCATCATTACAATATAACTCCTTCAAACTCTCAAAACCCATCAACCTAGAAGTGAAGGTATTCATCAATTCATATCTTCTAGATAAAGCATCCACCACAATGTTCTCTTTGCCTTGCTTATAATTAATCACATAAGGAAAAGACTCAATTAACTCTATCCACTTGGCATGCCTCTTATTAAGCTTATTTTGAACCCTAATATGTTTTAAAGCCTCATGATCGGTCCTAATCACAAACTCCTTATGCCACAAATAATGTTTCCAATTTGCTAAAGCTCTCACTAGGGCATAGAGTTCCTTATCATAGGTAGAATATTGCAATGGAGATCCTCTTAATTTCTCACTAAAGTAAGCAATGGGTTTTCCTTCGTGCATCAAAACCACCCCAATGCCTACTCCACTAGCATCACACTCAATTTTAAATGTCTTCTCAAAGTTGGGAAGTTGAAGTAAAGGAGTGGAACTAAGTTTCTCCTTAAAGATTCTAAAGGCTTCCACTTATTTTCTAACCCAAATGAAAGTCTTATCCTTCTTAATGACCTTGGTTAGAGGAGCGGCTAAAGAATTAAAACCCTTTACGAATCTCATATTGAAACTTGCCAACCCATGAAAGTTTCTAACATCACTAATAGACTTAGGGGTTGGCCAACTACTAATAGCATCTACCTTTTCATCATCTACCTCAACTCCTGTTAAGCTTACAACAAAGACAAGGAAACAACAGGATCCACACGAAAAATAACAGTTTTTAAAATTTACATATAATTTTTCATTTTGCAACACATCAAATATCAACCTCAAATGTTGCACATGATCATCCAAAAACTTGCTATAAACCAAAATATCATAAAAAAAAACCACAATAAAATTATTGATAAATGATTTAAGCACATGATTCATTAATCGCATAAAAGTGCTTGGTGCACTGGTTAGTCCAAAAGGCATCACTATCCATTCATGTAATTCAAATTTAGTTTTAAAAGCGGTTTTCCATTCATTCCCGGGTTTCATTTGAATTTGATGATATCCACTTCTCAAATCAATTTTAGAGAACAAAGTAGAACCACACAATTCATCTAGCATATTATCAAGTCTAGGAATGGGATGTCGATATTTTACCATAGTTCTATTAATGGCACGACAATCTACACACATCCTCCATGTCCCATCCTTCTTGGGGTACTAGAATCACGAGTACCACACATGGACTTAAACTTTCTCTCACTAATCCTTTATTCAAAAGTTCCTCAATTTGTCTTCGCAATTCTTTGGTATCATAAGGGTTGCTCCTATAAGACACTTTGTTGGGTAGTTGAGAACCCGATACAAGGTCAATTTAATGCTCTATTCCCCTCAAATGAGGCAATCCACTCAGCAGTTCTTCCAGAAATAGATCTTCATAACCTTGCAACAAAGAAGAAACAACACTTGGCAAAGATAAAGAGGTTAATTCATTATTAGAAAGCAAAGAATAACTTTGAGGTTTAATTAGTATGACTTGAGTATCATCCTCAATGTTTAGTTCTTTAATGCTCTCTTGATTTTGCAAAATCATGCACATCTTCTCTCTTCCTTTGACCTTTTGTTTTTCTTTCTCACTTCTCTTATTTTGTGATAATTCATGCTCACTTGATCTCTCAACCTCTCATTTTTCCACTCTTGAAATATCATTTTTCACTCCCTTACTCTTCTCATTTTTTACCCTCTCAAGTTTTTCTTTCAACTCTCCCATTTTTCTATATTTCTCACCCACTTGAAAAGGAGAAAGAGGGTTAAGAATATGCTTTTTACCATCCTTAACAAATTCATATTTATTGGATATTCCATCATGTTTAGCCCCTACATCATATTCCCATGGCCTACCCAACAATAGGTGGCAAGCTTACATTGGTACAACATCACAAAGCTCTTCATCATGATGACTTCCACTCTTGAATTTTATCAACATTCTCTTGGTCACCTTGAGCTCACCACATCCATTGATCCATTGCAATCTATAAGGCTTTGGATGCCTTCTTGTTTGAAGTTTTAATTGTTCCACCATAGATACACTAGCAACATTGGCACAACTTCCACTATCAATGATAAAAAAATATAATTGTTATTGAACTCTACACTAATTATGAAACAAATTCTCCCTTTGATCAAGATCTTCCCTTGCTAGAGAACTCATACTTCTCCTAACAACAAGAACAAGTTTTCCATCATCATTAATTTCTTCTCCATCACCTTCTCCCATAAACTCATCACTACTATCATCCTTCCCATGGTCATCTTTAGATTTATCTTTCATTTGATAACCACCATCTTTCAATGCAATGATAGTTCTTCTATTAGGGCACTCATTTGCTTTACGACCATATCCTTGAAATTTGAAACACTTTATTTTAGATGGAGTTTCAAGTTTAGCTTTATTACCTCTATCCTTGTAGTCCACCTTTGATTTGACTTTGTCCAAGTTGGAATTGAAGTCTTGCTTTGCACCTTTGGATTTGTCCCAAGTATGAGTTGATTTCCAAAGTTTCTTATTTTTAGCCCATAAAGAAGAAGAAGAAGAATATTGCACCTTTGATTTTTTCTCCTTTTGATGGCCCTCCACCTTGAGTGCCTTTTTGTAAGCATCATATAAAGTATGAAGCCGATGCAATTCCAATGGTTGCCTTATTTCATTTTTTTAAGCCCGAGATAAATCTTGCCATAAGACTCACCTCTCCATCATTGACATTAGCTCGAAGCCTAGTATGCTCTAGCTCCTCATAATACTCTTCCACACTCTTGACTTATTATTGAAGATTATAATACTTCTTGAGTGTATATTGTTCATAATTTGGACCCACAAACCTTTCCCTCATATGCCTTTTCATGTCATTCCAATTTGTAACAAAATATTTATTCACAAAAGCATCTCTTTCGATTTTCTCCCACCATGTAGAAGCAACACCCTCAAGGTGACTTATATCATAATTCATTGTTTTAACATCACTCACATTGTTGAGATTATATTGCCTTTCAAGCTTCACTATCCAATCAAGGTATTCATTTGGGTCACTACTTCCCTTGAAGAATGGAAGTGTAACCTTGATGTTGTTGAATCCCCGATCTTCATCATCATTTCTTCTATTATATTCTCTACCATCAACCGGATTCCAACCTCTATTTTCTCCTCTTCTACCTCTCCCATCTAACCTCTCTTGTTGAACTTGATCATTTACTCCATAGCCATAATTATCACCATCAAAAGAATCATGCTCTTCAAGATTATGTTGGGGTATCATTTAAGGTCTAATGACTTGTGGTGGAAGATTTGATTGTTGATCTCCCCCATTTGTAAGTGTAGCTTGATTGCGAGCCCTCGTTGGTAAAGTAGCATTAGGGGAGAGGGTATCTTGCACAACCAAATATTATGGAGTTGAATCAAGAGGAGTCTTACTTGATCCCTCATCATGTTGACCAATGGGATTGAAAATCTCAAGGGGTTGCTTTGCTATTTCTTTAGTTCTCACCCTTCAATCCACCTCTTCCAATTTTCCTTTCATTTCTTTCATTTCTTCCAATAGTTTTTGAAACATCATTTCCAGTTTGCTAGAGGAGTCTCCCTTCAATTGAGTTATTGAACCAACAAAAATAAACAAGAGTTAGTAGAAAAAGTTCCTCACCACTCACTCACTTAATGTGTCCCTCTCTTTATCACTCACACTCGTGTATCACTCCAAGGCCAAAAGGCTTTTTGAGGCCACTCTCAAATGAACTCACTTCACTCTTGCCTTTTACCCTTCTTGAATAACCCAAGGTTGAGAGTCAACACCATCAAATAATTCACAAGTGGTACTACTTATTCAGGATTGAGTGGAGTTTATGTAAATCAAGAAAGGAAAATTAAAAACTAACGGATAAGGAAACAAGTAAACTTACAACGAAATGAAAAAAAAAGCATGAAATAATTTGGCACGAACAAAATTAAGCGGACAAGAACTAGTTTAATATTAAGTATGAACTAATACTTAAAATAAACTAGCTAGAATTAACAAGAAAAAAAGAGAAAACAAGTTGGAAGGCTATATCTTAAAAGGGGCGGATTTGAGCTATTTTTGAAAATTTGAAATTCATCTTCTTCTCCAAGAAGAAGCTCAATTTTTTTTTAATCAATCTCCTTCAATACTCAATCAAATGAGCTCAAATTTGAGATCTACCTTCTCCACAACTTCTAACCAACAGTTTCTTCAAACAAACACCAAATCAACAAAACCCTTTTCAAGTTTCTTTTTTAAAGATTCAAATTATAACAATAGCTTTCAATTTTTTTAAGCCATGTATTTTTTTTATTTTTAGCTAGTGAACAATATCAAACAACCTTCACATTCAAATAATTTTTTTTTTCGGATTTTTTTTTTAATAATATCAAATCCCAAGACTAGATTTGTGTGGAAACAAATCTAAGCCAAGATCTTGATACCAATTTTATGTGAACCAAGAAGGTAAAATAAGATAGGAATTAAAAGGTAGAATTTAAAGAGAGATAGACACAATTAGATTCAAACAATTAAAAAACGTAATGATGAACTAACCAAAACACCACTTAATTGGAAATTAAAAGCATCTAATCTATTAGAATCCTCAAGAAGGTATACCTTACTTTCAAATCCTAGGACAAAATATTGAAATTCAACAAAGGGTTTTCAAGCTCTCAAAAGAGGCACAATTCATCAAATGTCAAAAACTAACTATGAAACCCTAATATTCTACTATTTATACTAAAGGTTAAAAGTAGTAAGAAAAGACCCAATTGCCCCTCATTAAAATTATAAGCTAATTAAAATGGTAGAGCACTTAATATATTAAATATCTTCAAGTCTTCCATGTTGGAGCCTTCCAAAGATTCCATCTTCATCCATAAAGCTTGCAATGCTTGAAGGTCCTTAGCTTGACTCCTTGTGAAGGACCTCCTTGAAGTAGTGTCACATTGATTTACATCAAGGCATGACAAAACCAAATTATAAAGGAGAAAAACTAATTTTCATTAAGATTTTTCAAACAAGTTCTTTGGAAAACAAAGATTTGAAAAGGATGGTTTGGTAAGGTCTCTGCCCACTTTATCATGTCATGTATTAGCTAAAAGAACTTCCTTTATTCGAGACCTTGACATCTCTAACACACTGTTGGAAAACTCTGGAGATCCTTTATCGTCCCAGTTGGGGAATTTGGAAATGATCTTTCGAGAAATCTGCCGCAACTGGAGTTAGCCTACTTTGAACTTTGTTACAACTGGAGATTTCTAAAGCAGAATCTGATCTCTTGGTTCTGAGGAGTTCTTGGAGTTGTCCCTTGAACTCTTTAAGTGAAGCTTGGTGGAAATTTTAAGGTTCCCCTCAAAATTTCTGCCCCAGTTAATGTCTTTATGTCGAACCTTGTATTGTTGGTAGGACAATCTGTGGGGACCTTGAGATTCTCTATGATATATATCTCAGTCTCTCTTTATCACAATCTGCATTCTGACTTGTTGGAGACGATCTTCACTTTTTGAATTTTCGAGATTCCTTTCTCAAAAATTCTAACTCAGTTTCTATTCCTGGGTAATATGATCGAACCATTGTGGCACCTACGTATCCTGTTGAGGCAGGAATCAGGTCAAACATAGTTCTCACACTTACAGTGGGAGAATATTGGAAATAAATAAAGGGGAGACCGAAGTCGACAAAGGTCGTCTACGTATCTCATTCTTGAGAATTTAGGTCAAACGTAGTTTGAGATAGAAAGGGGAAAAATAGATTTTTCTAAAGGGTTGACCAAAGCTGACACAGGCTACCTACGTATCTCATTCTTGAGAATTCAGGTCAAAAATAGTTTGTACAAAGAGGGTAGGGAATTTTTAAGCTATTACAAAGTGTAAAAACGATTACAATCAGAAAATGCGATTACAAGGAAAGAAAATGAAAGAAGAACCGTCTTCAAGCGTAGTTTCTTTTCACAGCATCAGAGTTGATCGGCTTGGGCCATACTTGACCATCCATCTCAAACAAAATTAAAGATCTTCTAGATAACACTTTATGGATGACATACGATCCCTTCCAATTTGGTGCAAACTTTCCTATGTATTCATCCTAGTGAGTGAAAATACGTTTAAGGACAAACTGTCCTATGGATAACATGGGAGCTCTTACTCTCTTATTGAATGCACGAATCATTCATTTCTAGTAAAATTGACCATGGCATACGACACTCATCCTTTTCTCATCAATCAATATGAGTTGTTCGTAACAGGCGCAAACCCAATCTTCATTGCTTAGACTGGCTTCTTGAATGATCCTAAGGGATCGTATTTCAACTTCAGCGGGTATCACTACTTCTGACCCATATATTAATGCATAAAGAGTTGCCTCGGTTGAAGTTCTGACAGTCATACGGTATCCCAATAAAGCATAAGGCAACATCTCATTCCAAGAGCGGTGACTATCGACCATTTTCCTTAGAATCTTCTTGATATTCTTGTTGGCAGCTTCCATAGCTCCATTCATTTGTTGACGATATGTGGTTGAATTCTAGTGAGTAATCTTGAATTGGTGACATATCTCTCTGTAATGACTCTTTTCGGTCATTTACACGTTTTTGCCTTTCTTGTACCATTAGAGCTTACTTGTAGCGGCCCAAGTCATTTATGGCTTGTCGGGACCGGTAGTTCGGTGCCCGGGATGTTTGTTTGGTCTCTATGGCCTTTCCTCATTTTAGAGCTTCAACTTTGGAAATCGTTGACTTCCGAAAACATTCTTGGTAATATCAAAGAATGAAATCAAGGTTCTAGGTCAAAGGAATCCCTTACTCAAAAGTTTGAGTTAAAGAAATGCCTCGTGTAACACCTCGCCCGTTTGGAAGGTTTAAAGTAACCCGTGCCTTTGGGGTAAGACTAATAGTGTCTAATATACTAAGAAGGATGTGTTATGAGGTATTATAATCGCAAAATGGTCGTATGATAAGTTTTGAAGTCAAGCAAGTTGCGAAACAAAAGTCGGAAAAAGTTATTGTAAATTCCTTTAAGGAATTCTCTTCAAATTTGGGTTAAATGTCTTGGGGTGTTTCTCCTTATATATAAAGAGTTAGTGGCCCCCCAATATACCAAATCAAAGTTCTACGAGTCTAGTTTCTAACGCAATAAACCATTTTACCATACGACTTCAGAATAGAGAGATATTCATATTTTTGTAAGACTGCACAAGCAGATACGTCAAAGCTGGGTCCACATCCTAAGTCGGTTTGCCTTTATAAATAAGCTTCTCCTTCGTTTTTAACCCACAAAAACAGACCAAAACCTTACAAAATCAGATATAAACCTTAGAAATAATCCATGGACCTTTATCCTTTCAATTCGGAAGTTTAACGGAAGTTGCTCAACGTCGCGAGCTCATCGTCGTGGTATAGTTTTATCAACGGTTTGGCTCCGTTTGTTGCTACTTCAAGGAGGAAGCTCGTGGAACTGATATTTTTATGGTATTATCATTTGATTATCGTAAGTTAAGGGTTCTAAATCCTCGACTCATTCTTAATTTGAGCTTTAGAATCAATTCCGAGGAGAACTTATTATTATCGGCATGTTTGTCGTGTTTTCTTGCCGTATATTGTTACATCTCTTGGTGGGTCCTTATAACAACATGTTTAGCTTGGTATTTCAAAGCTTTTTGTCGAGGTAACCTTCCTCCTATGACCCTCCTTCGTTATTATATGTTCTAGTATTGTTTTATGGATTTCTGAGCCCCGAAGTGGTATTTTGTATTTGTGGCTTTGGACAACCCCTTTATATTGTTATGTTTGGTTATTGTTGTGGTGTTATGGTTATGGTAAGGTGCTGGAGGGATTGGGAAATTGTGCGATTCTTTTTGGGATCACATACGATAGTGATTGGATTGGACAAACGTGAAGTATGCCTTGAAATAGTGCCTCGGGAGCTCGTCGCTTCTTGGAGATGTGGTTAACGTATTGTTGTTGAATTTAGCTGCCATTTGTTATTGTTATTGGCCTCATTTTTATGCTTTGGAGTTGGCTGGTCGCGAGTGTGACATTAACACCTTATCAAATAGCTATGGCTCGTTCTTGCAGCCTTGTCGATTCTAGCAATTGTTCCATTACCTTGGTTGGTCAGGCTTCATAGAGATGCCTTTGGGGTTTCAGTTGAAAGTATTTGTTTTGTGCGATTCAGAGCTTCCTAGAGCTGTTTGAGTCTGGACGATGTCGTTCCCGCAGCTAGTCATCGAATGACAGGTAGGTTATGGTTTTCCCCTATCTAGACTCTGCGTATATAGGCTATAACTGCATTAATTAGCATCCTTGGATGGGTTGTTATAGGTTGGTACCCCAGACCTTGTCCACCTTGTTCGTCTGTTATTTCATGCGTTGTTTGTAGTATTCGCGTAGTATTGTATATTACCCTTGTGGTCTTGTGTGGCCATGTATTGACTCTGGAACATAGATGGTGGGTTATTGGGGAATGTTCGCGAGTCCCGTACATAGAGATTATTCTTTTAGGCTGGTTATGTCTGCTGAGTAGCTGCTGGGCCTGTGCAGGGCTGATAGGAATTGTTGTGAGCCGTTGGGCTACTTTTATATTTGTGTGCGAGCATATCATCCATGAAAAAGGTTTTCCCCTGCATGTTTTACTACAGTTTTGGATGTGAGCCACTACCGACAGTTTTCCTAAATTTGCATGGCCCTGGTGGGCCATTTTTGGTACTGTTTTTATAGAAAAGGGGATTTTTGGATTTTTTCGCACTGATTTTATTACTGATACTAGTCTTTGTGGGGTAGAGCACTAGACTTGATTTTATTACTGATACTAGTGTCTGCGGGGCAGAGCACCAGACTTGATTTTATTACTGATACTAGTCTCTGTGAAGCGGAGCACTACACTTGATATACTATAGTTTTAGACCCGGTTATGCCCGGGCACCCTTGGAGGGGTTTTTGAGGCATTTTCTACTACTTTAGTCCTGGATGGGGTCTGGGCATGCATATTTGAGACTGGGTCTTTATCTTGATCCCGGACTTGCTTCCGGATGACATGTCTTGATACTGAGTTTTAGTATGGGGTCGGGGACCTCCATTGACCTTGCCGTTCTGGGCCTGGGGCTTCGGGCTGTGTAAGCCGGAGGGAAGGGTATACGGTGGAGTAGAGGTATATAGGCTGAGTCCTTCCATGGAACCTGCCTACTGGGCCCGATTGGAACCGGAGGATATACATACAGAGATTCTATTTCACACATCATATCATATCATATCATGCATTGGATTCCACCCTTGTTTGCTGTGTGTTCAGTGTACGCTCCGGTAGTATGGGATGCCAGAGGGTTTGCTTTCACTTGATTGTATTCCTCGGTTGTATAGGCGGCCGTTGGGACTATAGGTAGATTATATTTACTCATGTCTTTATTTAGAGCTTGTCTTGGCACTCGGTTAGTGAAGGATTATTGATGGTTAACCTGTTGAGGTTTCAGTTGTGGGATATATTATTATTGTGAGGGCTAGGGAGTCCTATCTTATTGAGGCACTTTTGTGTGGCCTTCTGAGCAGAGTGTGAGACTCTGGTTCTATTCTTGTGGGAAGCTAAGTGGTATCTCTTGGTTATTGTGGCCTAGTTATTTCATCCTAGGGTTGTACTTGTGAGGTGATTCCCTTGTTGTGCTATCATATGATTGGATTGGTGTTATGATTTCCTTATACTGGTTGATTACATTTTGAGTATGTTAGACTGCTCTCCGTCTTTTCCTTCCACTTGAGTTTACCGGTATACCGCCATTTTCTCAACTCTCTCTCTACTTACTTATATTGTTGTGCAAGGACTCCAGGTGCGTTCTCCTTTCCTTCACCTGTGATTCCATGTAATTGTATCTCTGTGCTAGCATGTGTTACTTGAAGCTCTTGGTTATGGATGATCTGTGATAGCTCCTTGTGCCTTGCTTATGGCTTCAGTGACTGCTTTCTTGCTATCTGTTACTTACTACTTATTCTTATATGCATTCAATCGGCCTATGATACCTACGAGTACCCGTGATCGTTGGTGCTCATACTAACAACTTCGCACTTTTTTGGTGCAGATATTAGCTGAGCTTTCACCGTTGATCACGTTGGAGACTCGTGCAGCTTTTGGATCTTTGAGACTAGGGTGAGCGCCTGACGGTCGGGGCTTGTCTACATCTCATTTGTTGTATTGTTGCTCCTTGTACTTTCGGAGGCAATTTATGTTGTATTTTGTTACTACTAGCACTTGTATCCTATTAGAAGCTTCTGTACTATTGATACCAAGTCTTGGGTTGGTGTAGTTTCCTTTATGTATTTATATTCGAGTTTTGCTTTCGCTTATTTCTTCTTGCTGGTACGTTTTAGTTAGGTAGTAGCCCATTACTAACCATTCTGGGCTACGGGAATTGGTTCGCCTACTGGGGGATTGTAGGTTCCATCATGACTTGAGAAATTGGGTCGTGACAGCTTGGTATCAGAGCTCTAGGTTCATCGGTGTCATGGTACAGAAGCAAGTGTCTAAGTAGAGTCTTGTGGATTGGTACGATGACGTCCCTATCCTATCTGCGGGAGACTACAGGTCATTGTTAGGAAATATTTCATCTTCTTGGCTCCTCATCGTGCGTTCCTGGATCTATTGACTTTTAAACTTCGGTTGTTCATTCATTCTCGAATTCCTCAGAAGAATGCGATAGCGGTTGGTGCCGAGGCTTCTGTGCCTTTTGCTTCAGTGCTTCTATCAGCACCAGGATTCCAGAGTGAGGGTTTACTCCACTAGATAGGGGGTGTGGGGTCAGCCCAACCTCCGACTAGATTTATAGTGACCTCAGCGCTTCAGGACACCGTGGCTAGGACTCTGAGCCCTCCGGTGAGTGTTTCAGTACCTGGTTCTGTGAGTGGTTCTTCAGTTACAGTTGAGCTTCTAGTTCTTCAGCAGGGTTTTCTGTCGGTATTGGAGTACGAGGCGATATTTTCCCGTCAGATTTCATCTGGTATAGGCTGTTTTTGGTGTGGTGAGTATGGGCACTTTGCTAGGAATTGCCCTAGGATTATGTATCCCAGACAACCTGGTTGTTATCATTGTGGAGAGATTGGTTACCGTTATAGATATTGTCCCCGGCGAGGGCCGGTTGGGCCTTTAGTTTCGACTACTCAGTCCAGAGTTATATCCCATCAGCTTGATACTCCTCTTGGTGGGCCAGAGGTAGAGGTTCCTGATATTATTTCTCCAGGTTAGGCTTTTGCTACCTTCGACTTATGTTAGTCTCGCTCATGTTGCGACTCTATCCCTTCTGCCGTGTAATTGCTTATATGTCTACCTGCTACTTGTTTAAGTTGTTTGGCTACCCGAATTGTAGTACCGATGTGTTATTTTATTGGTAGTTTATTCTTTAGTAGTGGATGGGGGTACGTTACCCTTGAGAGGTGTTTTCGCTCGTGGGTAGTTCTTTTTATTCCATTTCTAGTTGGGTTACCCCTTTTTCATTGTGATTTTGGACTTTTAGTTGGGTTTTCCTTGTTGAGCGGTCCTAGATGGTTGTTGCCTAGGCTGTTATCTAGCGTGGCTAGAGATCCGTGTGATGGTTCAGTGTATTACCGGTAGTTGGGCCGGAGTTGATATTTTGCCTCAGTTGGGAGATATTGATTATGCTAGTGTGCATAGATTGGTTTGGTCTCCCGAGTGTCTAGAGTCGACCCTCTTTGTTGATTAGTTTAGGAGGTTGATAGGTATGTGGGTTGTTCCTATAGTCTCCTCCACTTCCTGGTCCATTGGGTGTTTTGTTGTATCCCTAGCTCCAGTTGGAAAGAATCTTGATCGTAGTTCTTTCGATGAGCTCTGGATGTTGGCATCGTGATTGGGTCTTGACTTTAAGCACTTCCGACTAAGTGTTGATCGTAACCTCATGGTAAGGCTTGTATTTGTAGGCATTTCTGGTGAGTTGGGCATCTGGCCCATTCTTCTCCTGCCTTATTGAATTTGACGTGTAGCTATGAGTAGTAAGGTAATGGCTTCAGGTTCTTATTCGAGAAAGGATTTGTAATGTTTAATATGTGCTAAGGAAGGATTTTTGTTTAGTTGAAAAAGAAGGGAGATGACGTTTTTTTTTGTGTTTATGTGTCCTCGTAGTTGCCTGAGGTGGCGATGAAGGTTTGCTTTGGGATTGTGTGTCGGTGATTCGATTCAGCCGTCTACACATTGCCGTGGGTTTTCCATCGATTGATTTTGTTTCAGTAGCAACTGCAGTGTTGGCAACCTGCATATTCAGGCCTAGTTGGCTTGGGTTTCTAAGGGTTCATTGGCAGCATACGGGTTCTACCAAGTCTTTGGTTAGCAATTTTGAAAGTTGGTGTTCAAAATCATAACTTGGCAGGTTACCTCGAATGGTTCGTGGCAGTTTCTATTTGGTTGCAGCATCCTAGTGCCGGGAGGCAGTGGGTGCGGGCAACTAAGCTTCTTTACTTCAGTTGTGGATGCGGCTATTGGTCTTGGACACCTAGTCCTACGCTAACCTTTGCAAGAGGCGAGATATTCTAGATTTCAGCAGAGTTTTAGTTAGTACGAGGTCCTTCTACCATGGTTGGACAGACTCAACGGCGTAAGTTTGAGCTTCAGCAGTGGTGTATGCTTTATGTGGTCAGCTTGTGCGGGTTAAGACTAGCGAGGCTATTTTGAGCTCTGATGATACGTAGAGACTGATAATATCCATTCGTTTTCCCAGGATTTGAAAGCTTGTTTAATTGATTCCTCCGGAGTTATTGTTTATGTGGGGTTCTAGTGTTGGTTAAACTCGTCCAGTATGGACGAGAAGTTTGTTAGGGTATATGCTTCAAAGTGGTTGGTTGTTTGCAGAACCAGTAGAGCGGTTGATTCGAGCCAAAGGAATGAATTGAAAGTATATGCAAAAATTTCTATGGCTAGATGGTAACTTTGAACCCCAGGCACCCTTTTCCTTTCCCTTCGGGGTGTTTGGACTTGATATTCATGGCACAATGGACTTCTTTCTGAGGTGAGATTCGTAAGGAAATTTCACATTCAAATGATGTTCGAGTGTTCGGAGTAGCAGCAGTATTTTCTAGAGTTGAGAGCTTGGCTCATGGTTACAGACTTCGTGGTAGGCTTACCACACTTCTTGCAGGATCATGGTTTTGGTTTGGGTCTTTTCGGCAGATTGCCCTGGTTCATTCACTTTCAGCTGATTCAGACCTGGCACGGTTCAGTTAGCGAATTTGATGTTAGAAAAAATGTCCGTTCGTTGGTTAGTGGTCAGTCAAGGTTGGTAACTTTAATTTCAATGATATGCTATGGGTTGTTATCTTGGATGGCCAAGGCTAGTAGCCTATATCTTGGCTTAAAACGCATTTGAATAAAATGGGTGACTTCGTTCGTGGTAAAGTATAAGCAGGAACTATGGATCTCTGGTGTGTCAGTTGATGCTTCGAGGGTGGTTTGAGTGTTCAGCTTGTATGCAGATTCCTTTTTGTGGTGCTAAAGGATTCAGTTCAGAATATAAAAAAAAGGGGGCTT